>JAVBHV010000057.1:0-130629 GCA_033992175.1 Spiraea crenata | reverse complement strand
CAGGTTGAAAATCGAAAGATTTTTAGAGGATTACAAAGCTCTCAAGCCAAGCAGATATTCTTATGAAGATATCAGAGGATTACGAATAGATTCATTGGACAAGTTAGGCCAAGGAGCCTACGGAACAGTTTTTAAAGGAAGGCTGTCTTCTGAATTGTTTGTTGCTGTGAAAGTACTTAACAATTCTAAATGGAAATGGGGAAGAGTTTGTAAACGAAGTGGAAACCATGGGTCATATTCACCATGTAAACGTGGTTCGGTTGGTCAGTTTTTCTGTATTTGAGTGGATTTAGACGGGCACTTGTTTATGAGTTTCTTCCCCAATGGTTCATTGCAGGAGTCCGTATATCAGCAGCAGACAATAAGACTGGTTTCCTTGGTTGGGAGAGGCTACAAGGTGGGGCTGGCGGCATAGCCAGAGGAGTGGAATTCCTTCACCAGGGGTGTGATCAACGAATCCTCCACTTCAAGATAAGAACCCATAATGTTTTGCTAGATCACAACTTCATTCCTAAAATTTCAGATTTCGGCTTGGCCAAGTTATGTTCCAAGGATCAGAGCATAGTGTCAATGACTACGGCTAGGGGCACCATGGGCTACATTGCCCGGGAAGTGTTGCTCCAGGAACTTTGGGAATGTGTCTTACAAGTCAGATGTCTATAGTTTTGGAATGTTGTTGCTAGAGATGGTAGGAGGAAGGAAGAATACAGGTTCAATCGCAGAGAATCCAAATGAAGTTTACTACCCGGAATGGATCTATAATCTCCTAGAAGAAGATGACCTCAAGCTAGTCTGGGGAAGAAGGAGATGGTAAAATTCCAAAGAAACTTGCAATTGCAGGATTATGGTGCATCCAGTGGCACCCGGTGGATCGGCCATCTATGAAAATAGTGGTTCAGATGTTGGAAGGAGGGGAAAACTTGACCATGCCTCCTAATCCTTTTGGCTCTACAGGTCCTACAACAACAGAAAATAGAAGATTCCCTGCAAGGCGCCTACATTTAGAGGCTATTTCTGAATTAGAGTAACAGGTTTATGTTTATGTAATTTGTCAAAACCAATCTATGTAATGTGATCGAATTATATTTTCGAACTTATTGCAAATGTAATCCTTCTACTCTAAATGATTTTTGTTTCTGCAGCTTCAAAGTAGTTTCTTATGATATTTTGTAAGCAAGTGACTCCATAGCATATATAAACTCTGTATTTCCAAGGAGTTACTAAATTGCCATGAAGTTATCAGTGTGGAACTCTTTACCCGATTTTTACCATATCTGCGTGGATTGACGATAACATACGACACATTTTGACTACGAAGTCCATGGCATTATGGTGCCTAAGATTTTTTTTTCCTCTTCGTTTGTGTTTGACCTTTTGAAAGTTTGGACTTGGAAAATGCAATGCAGTTTTCTACTTAGAGAATGTGACTGCTTATTGATGTGTCAGGAAGAAGGGCCACGAAGAAGTTTCAACGATTAAGATAAAAGCAAGAAGTTCTTGACTTGTAATGAAGCAACGACTTAAATAGCAGATAAAAGTACACGAAATTTACTTTTCAAGTCTTTCTTCAATACTATTAATAAAAAAAGGTTTGACAAACTGTCAAACAAATCAGATTGAACGGCCAGGATCCAAGATAGAAGTGATGTTCTTAACTTGTAATGAGTCAAAGATTTCAATAGCAGGGAAAAGAACATGGATATAGCTCTATCTTTTTTCAAGTCTTCCTTTTGGATAGCTGTCTTTTTTCTAATGTAATTATTTAATAAAAAAATTTGACAAACCATCAAACTAAAAAGTCTAAGCCTTAAATAGAACTAAATATCTGGAACATCATTCAAAACCTTGCAGTATACAAAGAAAAAAGTGACATGAATATATCACATAGTTCAAATCCTTTTAAAAAAAAGACATGAATTAAACAAAACGTTAAAAATAAAAAGACACGCAAACATACCCATAATTCGAAACTCGCTCATTTTCCCCACAAAACTACTCTGTCTTTATACTAAATGAAGAGTTGCTATAGCGAAAAGTCTTGTTTTTTTTTTCTTCAATTGTTGTTTGCTACCTACCCATACTGGTTAGGGTACTATAGCTAAAACTTAAAAAAAAAAGAAAAAGAAAAAAGGTTGCTATAGTCTATAAGGTAGGGCTGTGACTACTATATAATCTTTTGTTACGTGTTGAAAAAGGGATTGAGTCGTGTGGGGTATGGTGTATTGAAATTTCAAGTAATTGGGAGAAGCATGTCATTGAGCGGGGGGCAAATTACAATTTCATACCCGCCTCCTTTGCCGGGAATTTCAAAATTTAAGTATCACGCGCTTTTTTTTTTATTTTGGTTTTTTAAACTTTCAAAACGTTTCAAACGCGTCTCACCGTTAAAAAACCGTTAATTTTGCTCGTTAAATGCTGACTTGGCTCATGTGGGGTCCACCAAAGTTAACAAACCGTTAACGTAAGGCAGCCAAAAAAAACCAAAAAAAAATCTGTTTAACGTTGTCTTGTTCTCTGTCGTTCTAACTCGCTCGCGGATTCCGATGAACTCGCCGAGCAAACCAAACGGTTCTTGGAGTGGATCCAGCGGCGGCCTCCGCTTGTTTGTCTTCTGGGTCTCTTAAGAGATACTTTCTCCTCAAATCACAGAGAAATTATAACATCCAAAAAGCAATGAAATTTGGCAAGTCAAACTTCAACAATCAGTTCACTGCTTTTTGTTCTTTTTCAACAATTGTTGAAAGCAAATGCATCGGGTGATTTAGCGAGTGGTACCTTGGATGAGTTCCGATGAGTGAAAGAAAAGGAATCTGGATCGACCCGCGAGCTCTGAAGGCGTTGAGGACGATGAATTGGGTGGCGGAGACGATGTTGAGGTCAACGGCGACCCGGGAGCGTCCAGAATCTGTAGGGCGGAGAGGTTGGTAGGAGCCTTAAGTCGTATGAGGAAGGTGCAGGTGTTGGATCTTCAGGAAATTTGAAGATGGGGAAAGCTCCATTAACACGTTTTCGACTACTTTTCGCACTTCATGAAAATTGACGACGAACATGCATAAACAAAGAAAACCTTGTGGAGACGATTCGATGCATTTCCGCACGAATTGAACAATTTTCTAACATGGGTTGCAATCAAAATCGAAAATTAAGCAATACCCATTTGTTTAATTTCGATTTCGTGAAAGATTCATCCGATCAACTTCTCCATTGTTGAGCCCCACCCGCCCCCGCCGAGACTTGGGAGTTCGAGGAAGGTGGAGGTGTTGTAATTTCATTGCTTTTTGGATGTTATAATTTCTTTGTGATTTGAGGAGAAAGTATCTCTTAAGAGACCGAGAAGACAAATAAGCGGAGGCCGCCGATGGTTCGAATACTGCGAGAACCGTTCGGTTTGCTCCGCGAGTTCATCGGAATCCGGATGTTGGTCAAACGTCCGGAGAGAGACAGCATACGACGCCGTTTTGGTTTTCAGGGGCTGCCTTAGTTAACGGTTCGTTAAGTTTCCCTTTACCCCCACATGAGCCAAGTCAACGTTTAACACCAACATTAACGATTTCGTATCGCTGGAACAGGGTCGAAACGTTTTGAAAGTTTAGGGTACGAAAATGAAAAAATAAGGATTTTTAAATTCATTTTGAAATTCAACCCAAACCACAGTGTACGAAAATCGGAATTCGCCCTTTAAGCTTTTAAATATTGGGGGTACATAAGGAGTTTGAAGACAAAAGCTATTGGATTTTCTGCTTTCAATTCTTTTTCATCATACGTATGAGAGTTTTCTTGCCACGAAGTTGCATCTAGGACTTCCGTTTTTGAGAATTTTAACTATCTTCTCATTTTTGTCTCTCATGTTCTATTAACCGTGTGGGCTTTGGTGTATTTAGGTGATGAAGCAAATTACAATTACTTAGCGATGGCCAAATTTTAAATTTACACATGGGAATTTTTTTTTTTCTTTCATATTTAGGGTCTTAGACTTTCAATTATTGCAATTTGTTGTTTCACTATTTATCGAATCGTCAATTTTTGTTTGATTCAGCGATTAACGTCTACGACGTTTGAGCCCACGCTGCTCACTGTTTGGTGCCACCGGGGTGGGACAATCCCTTGGGACAAAGGCACAATCGTGCTTCGAACCATTTGAGAATACGGCCTTTAGTAGCTTTGGAATCATGCATTTTTACCTGAAAATATACAGTCCTATTACCCAAACACCAGTTAATCAAACCTGATAATCCCAAATTATTTTCTTAACAGCTTGAAATTCACGATTCTACAAAACGAAGAATACAATTGCAATTATTTGAAAGTACAACTTACATCAAAATGCAAGAAAAAAACTATAAATATCATTTTAAAATTTCACTCAAACCTATAAATGTTCGAAATTTGAATTCGCCCTTACTAATTTGGAGAAAGCATGTCATTTCACGTTCTAAACAGTTGGGGGTTACTCATTGATGTTGGAGTTTGAAGACAAAAGATATTGAATTTTCTGCTTTCAATTCCTTTCTATCATACATATAGTAGTTCTCTAGCCATGAATTTGCATTTAGGACTTCTGTTTTTGACGTTTTGATGACCCCTCAATTTCATCCTTCATGTCTTGTTAGCCGTGTGGGGTTTTGAAATTTCAATATAATTTGGAGAAAGCAAGTCATTTCACTTTCGAACAGTGGGGGCTACTCATTGACGTTGGAGTAGTTTTCTGGACAAACTACGTCAAATTTTCTACTTTCAATTCATTTATTACACGTGTAGAAGTTCACTAGCCATGAAAGTGTTGAAACAAACTAAAGGGACAAAATACTAAGGGGCAGTCTGATAATGGTTTCGCCTAGGATTTTGACCTTGATCAGAGAAAATTAAATCAGAATTATCAAATAAATGTACATTTTTAAGCAATTTAAAAAATTGTATTGGTAGAACAACAGTCAAATATTTTTAGTAAACAAAAGTTACAAAATATATTAAAAATTACAAAATCTTTTCTCTTCCAATCTCTATGCAAAATTCAATCCAGATCGGAATCTAGTTTGTACCCAATTTTTTTTTTTTCTGGGTAATTGTTATTGTAAGCTGAGGCCGTCATCGTCGGTGGGTTCGTGGAGGAAGCTGAGCTTTCATCTTTATATTTTTTCCACCATCATTTTTACCTCTATCAGTTAAAAATCAGCAAGCACCACCGCCATCGTAATCGCCTTCGACAACTAAAATCCAGACAACACCCACAACCATTTTCTGTTACAAAAATTTTCTATTCACTCTCCAAAAATCATGGCAAATCCCATTGGAGCAACCAATCTCTACCCAAAAATCAAAACTCAAATCCCAATTTTTGGGCATAAAGAAGCTCCGAAAACTGAATCAACCCTTCAATTATCCTGTGGAGGTCCTCGTCGCCGTCGTCCTTCTCTTCACAGTCACACTTCTCGTCGCTGCCGCCGTCGCCCTTCTTTTCTTCGTCGTCCCCGTCCTCCTTCCTGGTGGGTTCTTTGCCGTTGCCGTCTGTCCTTCTTTTTGGTGGGTTCGTCGTCGTCGTCTTTTTCCTCCTTCCTGGTGGGGTCTTGTTGCCGTCGTCCTTCTTTTTCTTGTTGGGTTCGTCATCGTTGTCGTCCTCCTTCCGGGCCGATTGAGTTCGGGTTTTGTTTGCTGGCGAAAATACAGCTTCCAGATTAGAGCGAAAACGTCCCTTTGGCGTTTTTAGATTTTGTGTGTTAATTGAAGAATGGTAAGGATATGGCATTTTCATCATTCATTCATCGCACGTTATCATAAAATAATACAAAAATCATTTTTTACTTCATTTTTTTTTTTGCTTTACAGAAATGATTACGATAAAAGAAAAAAACTATACATTTTCACTTGATACTTGCATAAGAAAAGTTACATAAATCTTGTTCGCATTGCGTTTTTAGATGCAAATTTAATAATTAAATCCACATAGTCTAGTTGTAAAAGGAAACCTACTTAGTTTGGGAAAAATACCTTAGTGAAAAATGAAAGAAAAAAGGCCCTGAAAATAAAAAATTTGAAAGAAAAAAAAACACTAGAAAATTGCCCCAAAAAGATTCAAACTTGGGTCATGAAAGTAACATACACCATGAAACTTTCAATGTAAATTACAGGACTTGCAACTATTGGGAAAAGGCTTTGTTGTTGTTGTTGTTGTTGTTGTTGTTGTTGTTGTATGTATAACATACATAATTTTTTTCGGGGGTCCGAGACTATTGCTCGAGACTACCGTCTCGCCCCGCTTGCCTCAAGGCCGGCTCTAAGAACACCATGTAGAACACCTTATAGAACACTTTGTACAGCGGTATGTAAAACACCATATAGAATACCTTGTAGAACACTTTAGATTCCATCTTGACGTTAGCTTGTGCACCGCTTCTCCAACAAAATGAAGAGATAATGATTGTGTCGATATAGTGATAACTAGCGTGCCTTGGATAAATTCATGTAAGCAAATATTCTTGTGCTCTTTAACGACATGATACCCAAAGAATTCTCCTTCCAAATAGAAAGCCCTCCACACAAGAAATAAACAGACAAGAGAGTAGAGTACGTTCACAAATACTCTTGTGATCTTTAACGACATGATACCCAAAGAATTCTCCTCTCCTTCCAAATATAAAGTCCTCCACACAAGAAAGAAACAGACAAGCGAGTAGAGTATGTTCAAAGCTAGCTGTGATAAAGTTGATAACTCCCAAGTAAAGTCATTGGACGAATGTTAGAAGGCTACCACCCATTTCATTCGTCAAAGTCTATGTCCTAATTTTCTAGTTTGGATTGTAGTACAAAACCCACAAATATTCTTGTGATCTTTAACGACATGATACTCAAAGAATTCTTCTCTCCTTCCAAATATAAAGCCTTCCACACAAGAAAGAAATAGAAAAGCGAGTAGAGTACGTTGAAAGCCAGCTGTGATAAAGTTAAAAACCCCCAAGTCAAGTCATTGGACGGATGTTCGAAGGCCACCACCCATTTCATTCGTCAAGGTCTATGTCCTAATTTTCTAGTTTGAATTGTAGTACAAAATCCTCCTATCCAAAACTTGTCTATTTCGTCTTCTTCGTACAACTCTCTATTTTTCTTCGACCCCCCCTCTTTGTACTACACCACTCACAACAACAGTCAAATCAAACCCAATTTATAAACGCAACCACAAATCAAAACCCAATGCAGATATATAACATATATAATTTTGAATACCTTAGTTGTAAAAGAAGCCTACTTAATTTGGGAAAATAAATAACTTAGAGAAAAAGGAAAAGAAAAAAAGCTCTAAAAAAAAATTTGAAAAAACAAAAAAAACACTAGAAAATGGCCCCCCCAAAAAAAAAAATGAACTTGGGTCATGAAAGTAACATACGCAACAACTTACCACTACACCATGAAACTTCCAACATATATAAAAGGACCTTTAAATATTTATATATTATATATATAACATATATAATTTTTTCTATGGTCCCCCCTCATGACCGTCTCGCCGTGCTCCCCTCAGGGCCGGCCCTGACCAAGATGAAGACTGAATGCAAATAGTACATATTGCAGAAAAACTAATGCCAAAGGGCTGAAAATTCCAAATAATTATATTGCTTAGATACTTGAATAATTACAATACAAATATGCTAGCTTTTATACATGTACCAATCCTAGTTCTAATAAGAAATTAATATATTTTTTTCTTAAACAAAGAAATTAATATAAAGTCAACTTGGTTCCTAAGTCAAAACACTTTAAATCTAATTATCCAAATATTTTTTTCTTTTTTTTTTTTTGGTCAAAAATCTAACTATCCAAATACAATAAAGATAAGTATTTCCAAAGGCATTATAAAACCTTTTTTTTTTCACAAGACTTTAAATTTAAATTCTCTTCTCACAAAAGGTAATAAAATGACATGTCCACAATTATACTGCCCAAAAGCCCTTCATTTCTTCAACGCATCTGCCCATCCATTCTTCCCCTCCTGCTCTCTTCTATTTTCCTCTAAAAACTTTCATAAAATTGTTTTAATCATAACTTTTTCATCCGCATTCCAATTGATGCAAATTCGGTGGTGTCAAACGCAACCTACAGACTTAATATAAAAGATAAAGGAGAAAGGAATTTTCTCAAAATTCCAATGAAATCAACCCATGCCGGTTAAATCTAGCCACCCCAAGGTCCATTGATGTGTCAGTTTCTTTGTTTCTTCAAGATCTACAATGCTTATAATTTATTTTCAGTTTTGATTAACTTTTTGCTAAAACCCATTTGAGCCACCATTGACCCCAAGGAAAAAGATGGTGGCCGCCAGATCTATTTGTGTTGGTTTTAACTATTCTCTCCTCATAAATTATTTTACCAAAAAATATTTAATGTGTGACGCAGGTTGTTCCTGCCGGTGTGATTTTTTTTTTGAGGAGGGAGGCCCGCATATTGATATTTCTTATGCGCATTAGTTTTGTTTGGCTGTTAGGAGAAGCGGTTTCCATTATTTTATTTTTTTAGAAATGAACAGTTCTAAATCGGTGTTCTATCATAGAATTGGGGGGTCTATTTTATTTTCAGGGTAATTATTGTCCCAATACCATATAACTACCTAAAAGATAATTCCAAATTTACCAAAATACAAAGTACATATTTTCCAACACTCCACCTCCATGAGGTTGCCAGGGAGAAAATATTGGAACACATCATTTGATGCAAATGCAAAACCAACTACGGAGGTTTTGGTTTGGCCATAGTGTCAACGACAACGGTTTTGATATGGCCACCGTGCCAATGACAACGGCTAGGGGGATACTGGGCTACATTGCTCGTGAAGTGTTCTCCAGAACTTCGGGAATGTGTCATGTAAGTTGAGATGGTTGGTGGAAGGAAGAAGATCGGTCCAACTCCAATCACAGAGAACACATATGAAGTTTACTACCCTAAGTGGATATACCATCTTCTAGAAGAAGGTGATGATCTAAGAATCCATATTGATGAAAATGGAGAAGATAAAATCCTAAAGAAACTTGCAATTATATGGCTCTGGTTCAAATGTTGGAAGGGGAAGAAAATCTAACCACGCCCTACAGTTCTTTTGGGGGTCAACTGGCCCCAACAGGGACAAAATGCAAATCTGCTTCCAAGAAATCTGAACCTTCAGCTAGAAGCAATTCCTGAGTAGGGTGACATATGCACTTGTTTAATACTAACGTATGTATGTACACGTAAGAATTCGTTATAAATTCTTTTTGTATTCACGGGAGTGTGTAAACCAGGCTGGAAATGCTTCCCTTAACTTTTAGCATCGAAATTCTTCATAACCATGGCCTGGTTATCATCAATATAAACAATACAGTATCACTAACTAAAATCACGGTTCTCTATAACAACAATTACATTGCACGGAAAAAACAACTGACAACATTCCTACTCTACACAATCTTACATAATACAGAATCTCATGGGCAATCGATGCGTTTTATTAGCACAGGTCATTCAAAGAGAAACGTAAACACAGATCAAGGTGTAAAATAAAATTCCAGAGGTAGTCCTAAACACAGAAAGAAACATAGACCAGATAGGGATAAACTTGTAAGGGTATCAACATGGCAATCATTTTGATCACACAATTCCTCATAGTCTGAAAATCACATAAAACTTCACTAGAAGTAGAGACTGTTTCCTGTTTCTGACCTGCAACCTCTATTTGCAAGTCGCAAATTCAAAGCAGGAAACATATTCTTTCCACTTTTCTTTCCTTGGATTGTTCATCAATCAAGTTGCCATCACTGTTGAACTTTGCAGGAAGCTGGAATGCATTCAAGAAAAACTCGGGCTTGTTGATGAAATGAAAGTCAAGAAACACTCCAACTTGTCGAAGATGGTACTGCAATCTTTAATCTTCTAGAAGATGGAGGTGACCTACGAATCACTATTGGGGCAGAAGGAGATGGTAAAATCGCAAAGAAACTTGTAATTTTAGGGCTCTGGTGCATCCAATGCCAACTAGAGGATTGTCCTTCCATGAAAGCAGCTGTCCAAATCCTGAAAGGAGGAGAAAACCTAACTATCCCTCCCAACCCCTTTGGCTCCACAAGCCCTTCAGGAACAAATGCAAGGCTGCCTTCAAGATATCAAAACGTTCAAGTAGAAACCATTCAAGATATAAAATGACATGCCTAGTTATATGTTTGTAAGCAGTTATGTACATAAGTCAAAGTTCTGTTTTTGTGCGTGCGAGAAGTGTAACCATTATACATCAGCAACTGTAATGTTGCAAGTCATAATAAAACAACAGATGATGACAACCTATCAAAACTAGCTGCGTAGTGCTACTGATAGTTTTCTTCTTGTTTGAGTACAACACTTGATTACATAAGCTTGCTTGACCACCTCCTGAAAAAGGTGTTTCCTATAACAGTAGCAATACGCTTAGTAAATGGAGTTTTTCTATAGCCCTAAGATCACTTACTTAAAAGGATGCTCCTCTAGCCGTGAGCATGTACTAAGAAAAGGATGTGCTCAGACACTAGCCCAAGCATCCAATGGATGTATCCTCATTGCTCTCACTTTGACACTAATGTTGCGAATACGAACAATGATAATGAGAAAAACATGTCATTTCAGTTACCATGTGATCACTAGAGAAAGAGAAAATGAGTCCACACTTGACGTTATTCTCTTTTAATCTCCAATCTTTGCCAGGACTACCTCCCCATGTAATGCCACCATGAGTGATGCTGCCTGAGCCATCCTTCCAGCCTCATCACCCCTCAACTCTTTGTCCAGTTTACAATAACCCTCCAGCATGTTATCCCAACCAGCCTCTTACCTGAAAAAGATTTGAAAGATCTGATTCCTCTCAATACCTAAATCACTTTTGTGGCACATAATTATCAGGCCACGCAAGCAAAAGAAACTTCTACATCAATTAGATAACTACAGGAGTCTATGACTGAAATACGAGTAGAAACATGTATTAAATTTGGTATTTCAACAAGTACCAAGAAAAGGAGCGTACCTAAAGTCTGAATTTCTTCTCAGGAGAGCACTTACGGATCTTATTTCCCAGGCGCATTGCTGAGGCATGTTGTCTTTATACGAGGACCCATAGTTATAATTCCCCAACCTGTAGTCTTTTACTAATTAGATAAGAGGCATACAGACTTGAACGAGGGAGATGAAAATGAAAAAACAAAAAAGCAGTTAGGGTTGGGGATTACTCACTGTTCGAAAGTTTAGTAGAGTGGAAAGTTATGAAGGAGGTGAGACTTCTTCCTGCCTATCGACCTTTGCCCACCCCCAGTTTCCACCTCTGCGTGTTCAATCTTCTCAGATCTTTCGTATGGAATTCAAGTATGCCCCCGATATAGCCACTCTCAGTTATTAAGGAAACCGTTGTCACAATCACTAGCAGAAGATGCAACAGTCGATAAAACAGCAACAAGAATAAAGTTTTCCCCATTTCCAACATCTATCTCATACAACTCATGAAAAACTTCTCTAATTTCATGTATCATTGTTGTGTAAAATGATCTATTTGGAGGAACAACATTTATAGCCAGAAGGTCGTTATCACCAAGAACTGATCGGTAGACAAAAGCACATGCTTCCTAACAAACACTAATGGCGGAGCAATTATGGCATCACCAACATCATTTGAATCTAAATCAACTAGCATTACATCAAATTTAGTATCAATGTCATTTTCATTGCCCATGTCAACACCATCCTCTATCTCATCAGCATCAAAACAACTTGGAACTTTGTCCATTGCCTCGACTAGCAAGTTTTTCCATAACTTCCAATGCATCCCCTACATAAACTTTGATATCATCACCATCTTCTAGTCCGAAATACTTCCTGGCAACCCTCAAAACTTCCTTATCTGCCTCCACCCCCACAACCAGGAAACCCAATTGGGTTCTCAAAAATCCAAGCTCCACCCCCAACTCCCAAACACAAAGCTTTCGGCCTAAACCCATTTCGAACCCGTCCATCAATATAAGCATCAATCAGCCTAAGACTTGCCACCATAGGAACCAAATAGGCGTGCGCTAAAACACTATTATGAGGCATAAACTCAACCTCTCCAATCTCCACACAATCCAACCCAGGATTCACAGGGGTGTATTCAAGTGGGAATTTTGAAGGATTTTTTTAACCAAATTGGGCATTCTTTTAAACCTCGAATGCCTACTAAACTCCTTCTTTGAAATTTTATCACCACTCTCAATCTCCACATCTTCCACCACCATTTCACCAACCAAATCCCCAAAACACCTATCCAGAACCACACTAGACACCACATTGTCTTCATAACTCAGAATGGGTATTTTGGGAATGCCAAATTCGAAGCAACACTTGGGAGATAAAGCAATCAAGAGAGGTTTGAAGTTCACCTCGAGTCCGTCGTCGTTCACAGCCAGAGGACGGCGGTAGATTTCCGGTGAGTGGCGGCTGTCGAGTGGTTGTTGGTTCGGGACGAGAATCAGGCGGGAGATCTCCGGAGAGCTGAGGAGGAGCTGGAGGTAGCCTGACTCGGTGGAGAATATCCAGTTGGACTCGCGGTGATTGGGGACGAGCATGGCGGCGATTCGGGGAGTTGGCGAGTTGAAGAGGCGAGTCGAGGACGGCGACGCAGAGGAATGTGGCGGAGTCGGAGGGGTTGGGGTTGGGGAAAGTGAAAGTGGTGAATCGGGGTGGGGTTATGCTTTCGAATCTCGTCTCGTTCACAGCCATTTGAGGTTCCGATTATGATTAAGACTCGACTTTATATTCAGAGCATTTTACATGAGGTCCCAAAATTCAACTAATGCTCAGGAACTTGTGTAGAACTTATACAAAGTCTCCATCGAATACAATAGAATTTGAAATTGTAAATTGAATACATGGTCAAATCTAAATTCTATTGAAATCTCAACTCAATACTTAAAAATTGTTTTATGAGTATACCCCTAATTATAATTTTAATTCCTCATACATGTTCAATAACCTACATCTCAAGTTTCATCTTCTTCAACTCATTTGTAGGTTTTATGTAATTGGCTTTCCTTGATCAAATACTTAGTAAAATCCACTTGTCATCACAACCTCATAGCTATAGGATGAAGATCAAGTAAAGATGAAGATATGAAGATCAACATTGCTCAGAACTGGTCAATTTGCATTTGTTTGCATATATAATTGTTGAGTCGTTGAACATGTTTTGATTGCACATGCTCGAGTTGGATTTGCCCGATTCACAAACGTTCACACACATTTAAGATATTAGTTGTCATTATGTTTTCATGATTTCACAAACAAGCATTGCAAAACCATACTTTTATCCATAAGTATGATTATTGTGTATGTCAACATAAACACTGTTCACAGCCACTCATGTTACGACCCGTTCTGAAAAATTTCCCTAAGATTGGAAATGACCAAAATGCCCATGAACGGTCAAGCGTTAACTTTAAATAATCCAAAATATAAGTATTAAATATTATACTCTATGCTTAGAGCTCGATGGTACAAACATGTCCGCGAAGACGGAATCGGATTCCGAGTCGTAACGAAAGCGTTACGGACGAAAAATGAAATTGAAGAGTGGGGACCTTGTGACACGTGGCGACGGATGAGTTGTTAGTGGGGAAACGGAGCAGGTTCTGCCGACGAAGCTAAACAAACGCCACGACTTTCTGACGCTGATTTCGGCCAAACCAAGCGACGGTGAGTCCTAAAAATCCATTTTTTGGATTTCTTGGCTTCCGAGATAGATTTAGACATAAAATTCGCTTGATTTGGTTGAGAAATGAAGAAGTTGAGCTTTTGGGGGTTTCAGCCCTGAAAAGTCGCCATTGCCGGTGCCGACGCAGCGGCTCGACGTCAGCATCAATGTGCTGACGTCTGCAAACGGCGCCGTTAGTTAGTAGTTAAAGTTGACGTTGCTTCGTTAACTTTAATGGTGTTGACGTTGAGGATGAGTCAATGCCATGTGGACGCCACGTCAGCACAGGAGTGCTGACAGCAGCCCTACCGTTGACCGGCCATTGACCGATGACTTTCCCGAGTGGAAATGACGTTCCGGATCCAATGGCCAGCTCTGTTTTGCCATCTGAGTTACGATTATACCCCATTTGAGCAAAACAACGAGATTTAGGGTTTTACTGTTTTTCGTTTATGGGCCGTTAATCTTTGGGATTTGTAGGTAATCAGATCCCGAGGAACCAGCATAATCGTCTTGAACTTTCAAATGAGAACGACGATGACAACCCGGTGTCACTGTGAGTGGACGGGTTTCGATTTTAAATGTGTTGAGCATGCTATGATTTACATATATATATATATATATATATATATATATATATATATATATATATATATATATATATATATATATATATCATATATGTTATGAAATGGATTTGCTGGATATTATACATATTGTTATTTGTTAGTACAGTTGTTGGCATTGTAGGATATTTTTATCTTAGACTTATTGTAAGATTGCCTATCCTTGTAACAAAAACATTGTAATATCATTCACGTGCTCAATTTAGCTTTAGGCTTAGAGATAGGTGATTGAAGTGAAGATCAAGAAATGAAGAAGTGTTCAGATGCAGTGTAATAAATCAGTACCTCATATCATTTGCATATGCATAATTTTTCATAACTTAGATTTAAATTGAGAAAAATGTGTTCTTCATCAAAAACTCAGTTTTCACATATTCGGTGACTAGTCACGTTAGATTCCGCATATGACAGTTTGGTTCTCTGACAGTGACTGGTGATTAGTCACCTAACAGAACAAGCTTTTACCCGGTTTAGACAGGTCATGTCTTTATCCGGCTAAAGCATGCTTTTAACCATTGTGTAATCAACTGCATCCCACTATCTCGATTTTGCCTAGGTTAAAACTGCTTAAGGAAATCTCAGCCGCTCCCCTTGTGAGATCTTAGCCGCTCTTTTCATATCTTCCTTGGTTATAAATACCAAACTATTTCCGCCACTTTTGGTTGGGGTTTTTGTTGATGCAAAAAATGGGATCAACGTCAAGGGTCCGGGTCGGACCAGTGTGTGTCAGGGAGCTAGGAGGCTAGCTCCGGATGCCGGCTTCCCGGGTGGGCCCGGAAGGTGTTGCCCGGAAGGTGGTTACGGGGATGGAGGTACCTGCACAGGAAGGAAAGTAAAGCTTGGGGCACCGGTGGGGTGCCGGCTTAAGACCCTCCGAAGCTTAAGTCAGCTGAAGGAAGAAAGGAAGGAAGGTCTTAGAGGCAAGTAAGTGTTTGGTGGGAGAGAGTGAACTTACTTTCACTTGTGTAAGTGAGGTATTTATAGTGAGGGGAAACCTAGGGTTCCAAGTGGGGGAAGTTGTCCCCTAGGTTACGCCTACCGGGCCTCTTGGAGACCTAGTCAGGCCTCTAGGAGACTAGTTGGGCCTCTGGGGGCCTTTGTCTGGGCCCAAGTGGCCTTTGCCTGGGGCCAGGTGGCCTTTGTCTGGGCCTAGATGGGCTTCATGCTTGCTGTCTGGGGGAAGGACCGCGGTCCTGGTGGTGCACTCCCAGGAGGATAGGCCTCCGGGGGAAGTGATCCCGGAGGGTAGGCTTCTGGGAAGTGTGGTCCCGGAAGGGGGGAGTGGTCCCAGTAGCTCCTTCTTCTGGATGACATGTGGCCGATCCGGGTATGGTATGAATAGTTTTTTCATAATCTTATCATCTTTCATATTTCAAAAACTCTCTTCCGTTGCTGCCTTGCTTGGAATTGTATCTTGCATCCTTGTAAACTTTTACTCACATAAAGTTTCTACAAGGATTCTTAAGATGGCAAGCACATGAACTTCTTTCAAAGTTTTGGTTTTTCAAACATTCATCTTTGAAGGAAACCTTGAAGAAGTTCTTATCTTCACTGTTTCAACTTCCAAGTTTTCAAAACTCATTTAGTTTAGAAGTTGAAATAGTGGTCCTCAATCTTGTCTCCCATGTTCACACATTATTTGAGACAAGGTTGATATTTTGGAGTCTTTTGACTTCAGGTTTTTCTGCCCAGTTTTCATAAACTGTTGCAGCAGAACACCCAGTTATCCAGCGGATTTACTGAAGCTGTTTGGCTCTCTATAACTCTGCTGGTGACTAGTCACACATAATTACTGCTTACATATTTGGTGCCACTGACCAGACATACGTCTGTATTCTCTGGGAAGTGATTGATCAGTCATCTGTACCACTGGAGGTGGAACGATTGAAGAAGAAGCCGCACGAGGGACTGCTGCATCTAAGACTAGGTACATTAGATATTGAGCATTGTCTGAACCTTGTATTGGACATCTTTTTGCCGTTTCATAGTGGAAGGCCGGTCTTCTGATAGACCCCCATTGTTTTATCCTTTTGGGGTTTTTCCGGGTACCAAAACATTGTGTCCATCTCTGTGATTTGTTAACAAGCTGACTAGTCGTAAAATCAGATTTAATTATGCACCAACTTAACCTATAATGCAATCTAGTCAAACTGTGTGACTGGTCATCAAATTAACTGTTGCATTAGAACCGCTGGTGTGAATAGGTTGTAGTTGTGCATAGCTCACAAATTTCAACCTCAATTCACAAGCATACACAATCTGTCAAATAGAAGACTAGTCACATACTTCAAGTGTTGAAACTAAGTGACTGGTCACACATTTCATTGTTAAAGCAAACGGTCAGGTTCATCACATTAGGTGACTGGTCACCTAAGTGATCTATTGTGTGAATTGTTTGTACTTGCCGCGACTTAATTAAAAATTACCACCCGCATTGCCAACGTGCACTACTTTTATCCGTAAGTATGTTGAGTGTGAATGTCAACATAAATATTGTTCACGACCAGTCACACTTTTACTCATAAGTCTGTTGAGTGTGGTTTTAAGTATAATTAATGTTCACGAACGATCACAAACATGTTTTCTGTTAGCCCTTATTTTCTTTACCCGGGTACTGTTCATCAACCAGTCACAAACATGTTATGTCAGACCATACCTTTCTTTACCCAGATTAACACATAATCTCCCTCAATTTTGAAGCTGCACGTGTCTTGTTGTGTGGAGTAAATATCTCCTTTTGACCTCTTCTCCTCCACAACTCATATGAGTCTTAGATTATAAAAGACTTGTGCATCTTTTTCATTTGGGGTTTTTGAGCTAAAAGTTTTCATTCATCTTTTTCAAAACTCTCTCTATTTTTGCTGCCTCCCTCTCCGGTTTTCTCTTAGATCTCTTGAGTACTTTAGTTCACTTAAGTAGAGTCTTAGCATGAATTTGAGGGTTGCATGCGTTTCTAAACCATGTTCTTAGTTTGGTTTTAAAAAATTGTCATCATTCCCAAACTTTGTAGAAGGTTCTCTTAACTGTTTCGGCTTCCGTAAAGTTCATATATGTTTGAGTCAAAATAGTATTGTGCAATCTTTATCTTCCATGTTCATGCTTCTTTATAGATGTGATTGAGTTTAGGAGTCATGGACTTCAGTTTTACTGCACAGCTTTGTAGATTGCTGCAGTAAACCCAGTTTTCTGATAGATTTCTTGAAGCTTTGTAGCTATTTGGAAATGTGTCAGTGACTGGTCATACAGTATCACTGCATACTTTCTTTGGTGCGACTGACCAGGAATACTTGTGTATTTCCTGGAAAGTGATTGACCAGTCGTGGAACCACTGGACGTGAAGTGAAGGAGAAAAAACCGCACAAGGGACTGCTGCATCTAGTTAGGTACTTAGATATTGAGCTTGTTTGAATCTTGTATTGGGCATTTTCTGCCACCTTATAGTGAAAGGTCGGTCTTCTGATAGACCCATGGTTTTTTATCCCGTTTTGGATTTTTGCGGGTACCAAAATCTTGTGTCCATCTTTGTGTACTGTTAATCAATCGGCTAAAAGTAAATTTCGACTTATTTACGCACCAACTTAACTTGATATGCAATCTGGACAAATCTGCATGACTGGTCATCTTAACTGCTGCATTAGAAATGCTAGATTGAAAAAGTTGTACTTGTAGATATTTCATAGATCTCAATCTTCACTTAATCGGTTGAAGACCTAAGTTGACATAGCATTTGAGTGTGATTGAACAATTCACAAGCATACAACTCGTTTATGATTACCAAGGAACTGATCGCATAACTTATAAGTTCAAATCAATTGAAAGTTAACTGTCAGGTTCATCATATCAGGTGACGAGTCATCTGCGTGATTTTGTTTGTGCTGTTTGTTTGAGTTGAAGTGAATTATTTGAAATTACCCCCCCACCACCAATTCCCAACCTGCAATTGGCATCAGAGTAAGGCTTTAGACATACATAAAGCAAATCTAGGGATTGTTTGGTTAAGGGTCTAGACAATGAAGAGAAAACGAGTTGCTAGTTCGGTGAACTTCCCTTAATACTTTGATGGCACAATTGATGCGTATGAAAAATTTAGATTTTTGTATTTGTCTGTTGAATGGCATTCTCCTTTTCAGATTGTCCACGGTGAGAGAGTCAACATTCCTAGAGATAACTGGACAGAAGTCCAAGTCAGTGCGTCTAATGCGAGCTAGAAGGCTAGGAATGCCATAGTCGTTGCTGTGTCTAGTTCAGAATATTCACATATTCAACGCTGCACAACAACTAGGGAAGCTTGGGATAGGTTGCGTGTCATTTACAAAGGTGATGACCAGGTAAGGGACCTAAAGCTTGAAATGGTCCTTTCCAAGTTCGAAGAACTCAGGATGATTGATTAAGAGAGTTTCTTTGATTTTTATCTTAGACTTGAGAATATCACCAATGCCGCGATGAGTCTAGGGTCACCTATTGCAGAATTCACAATTGTACAAAAAAAATCTTAAGGGTCTTACTTAAGAGGTTTCTGCAAAGAAGACCGCGATCAAAGAGCGTCAAACATGTCGGACATAAAGCTTCCTAAACTTGTTGGAAAATTAAAGACTTATGAACTTGAGCTAAAATTGGAAGAGGATCTGCACAAAAAGGATAAAGGAGTTGCACTACAGTGTGACTGATCACCTTGAGCTAAAAAGTTCAAAGACTGACAAGTAGTCTTTGGTTGATGATGACATGGCTTTGTTTGTTAAACGGTTTTGAAGAATTCTTACGGATAGAAAGGATTACAATGATAGTGCGAGCTACCCTTAAGAGTCAAAATTCAAACCACAAGGCGAGGGGGGAAGGAAAAAAAATGGGAAAAAAAATATGTGTTTTGGAGAAAAAATTTAAAAAGGGTCAGGTCAAGTGTTTTACCTGTGATAGGACTGGCCATATCTTTGTTGATTGTGCTAACAATAGGAAGAAGTCATACAAAGGTAAGGACAAGGCCTTGAATGCATCTTGGAATGATAGTGTAGGATATTTGTATTTTAGACTTATTGTAAGATTGGCTATCCTTGTAACAAAAACATTGTAAAATCATTCACATGCTCAATCTAGGTTCTAGAGTTTAGCTTTAAGCTTAGAGATAGGTGATTGAAGTGAAGATCATGAAATGAAGAAGTGTTTAGATGCATTGTGACCAATCAGCACCTCATATCATTTGCATATGCATAAGTTTTCATAACTTAGATTTAAATTGAGAAAAATGTGTTCTTCATCAAAAACTCAGTTTTCATATATTTGGTGATTGGTCACCTTAAACTCTACATATGATAGTTCACTTTCCTGACAGCGACTGCTGATCAGTTTCTTGGCAGAACATGTTTTTATCCGGGTTTGACCATGCATGCTTTTATCCATTGGGTAGTCAAATGTTCTCACTTTTCTGACTGGACATGCTATTGTCCATCGGGTAGTTAAATGTTTCCCACTTTTCTAACCGGACATGTTATTGTTCATCGGGTATTTGTCATGACCACACTCTTCTTTACCTAGGTTAACACATGATCTGTCTATGGCAGATTCGGGTCTGACCAGTTTTTGGGGGGAAAACACCTTTTGTATGCGGATTTCTCACTACACACTTGAGATATTTGTTTGCCTATATATTCTAAACCTCTCCTCTCATTTCATTAGGGTTTTTGCACATACATTATCTTCTTGCATCTTTCAAAAACTCTCATATTGTTGCTGCCTTCTTGTTCGGTTTTGAACCATAAATCCTTGTGAGCTTTCGTCCACATAAAGTGTCTACATGGATTCTTAAAGATGGCATGCACTTGAATTTTTTCTAAGTTTCGGTTTTCATTTAAACTCATTATTGAAGGAAACCTTGAAGACGTTCTTATCTTCACCGTTTCAACTTCCAAGTTTTCAAAACTAATTTAGTTTAGAAGTTGAAATAGTGGTCTTCAATCTTGTCTCTCATGTTCACACATTATTTGAGACAAGGTTGATATTTAGAAGTCATTTGACTTCGGGTTTTTCTGCCCAGTTTTTATAAACTGTTGCAGCAGAACACCCAGTTGTCCAGCGGATTTATTGAAGCTTTTTAACTCTCTGTAACTCAGTTAGTGACTGGTCATACAGTTTCACAACTTACTACATTTGGTGCCACTGACCAGACATACGTGTGTATTCTCTAGGAAGTGATTGACCAGTCATTTGTACCACTGAAGATGAAGCGATTGAAGAAGAAGCCGCACGAGGGACTGCTGCATCTAAGACTAGGTACATTAGATATTGACAATTGTCTGAATCTTGTATTGGGCATATTTTTGCCGTTTCTTAGTGGAAGACCGGTCTTCTAATAGACCCCCAGTTTGTTTTACCCTTTTGGGGTTTTTCCGGGTACCAAAATATTGTGTCCATCTCTGTGATTTGTTAACAAGCTGACTAGTTATAAAATCAGATTATAATGCAATCTGGACAAACTGTGTGACTGGTCATCAAGTTAGGGGGGGGGTTTGGGGGTGGTTGTTTTAAGAAGGATACTGGGGTGGAGATTTGTTACTTGCCGACCAAGTCAAAGCCCAGTCCATGAAGCGTCCCCTATATAAGGAGAAGGCTCCTCTTCAAGTGAAGGATCCCCGATCCCTCAACACAAATCCCTAAAAAGATTTAGCCAAAAGGCACCAGATTCGCCGCAAGGCAAACATATTTCGCCGAAAGGCATCCCGACGCAGCCGATCACGAGCATCGCGCTTACGAAGACGGTCACGAGCACCGCATCGACGAAGACGATCACCGAGATCGCACTAACGACCACGACACCGAGACTAGGCTAATCTAGTTCTCTCCTATCCGCAGCCGACGCGCATCCCGGTTGTATTTATCTTACTTTTATTGCTGTTGTTCCAATTTCAATAAGGATTTCATCCTTAACTATCTTTGTAGCACTTATAAATTTATTGAAGTCCTTTATCGTCCAAAGTCAAAAAAAGAACATTTGTCTAGACTTACTCATTGCATGTCCCTTGTCTAGCACAATCATTTGATAAGGAGTCAAAGACGCGCATTCATTCATTCACAAGTCCAATAGACCGCAACGGTGCTATTGGTGGCACGCCCGCGCACACAAGAAAGTAAGATTTCCTTACGTGGAAATCAAGGTCAACATAATTGGCACGCCTGGTGGGATATAAGTGCTACGCCTCCTACATGGCGAATCAGGAGCATACCCCCGCTGGATCCGACGCTTCTGGAAGATCAAGAAGCCGATCGCCCGTGACACCACCATCGGCTACTCGCGACGACTTGATGACGGCTATCAGCAGCATGGTCCAAACTCAAGACGACTTCAGGCAAAGCTTGAACCAAATGCTGCAGTACAGCACAAGCCAAGCCGAAGCTGCACAAGCTCTCTTCATGGAAAGCTAGAAGAACATCGAGAATCAGAACAGGTCCATCGAGCTGCTCTTGCTATCCCTCTCAGGGAACAAGAAGGACTTCGAAAGGTCCATGAAGGAAGGCTTCACCGAGATGGAGAGCAAAGTTTCTGACCGACTTGCACAACAGCTGGAGAAAGCTAAAGGAATGGCCGCTGCTTCTCAAGTAGGCGAAGATCGCCCATCTCCCAATACCAATAATGGGAAGGAAAAGGTCGGCGATAAAGAAGCCATGCCCAACCTCACGTTCGGCTCAATGGCTAAACCATTATTCGGTATGCTCTCACCGGCCCAAGACAAACCAGGGGCTATAGGGAGCACATCGGCGACAAGGCATACTCTTCAACATGAGGTCATCTCCGACCATAAGATGCCTGTCAAACCACACATGGAAACTCAGTCAGGCAAGGGGCCGTACAACACACCAAAACGGCTAGAGCAAACACCTGACTGGGATAAGTGGAATACCAAAGGGGCCAGCAACAATGGCCCAAAGATTGATTCACCACAAATGTCTGCGTCCAAATCTTCCACACCCGATGGAGCCGTCTCCCACATCAATCTTGAAGACGAAGTCAAGAGACGGGTCGACGAACGAGCTGCACAACAAGCAAGGGTATGGGAAGAGCGCATGCAAAAGGTGGAGAATGAGTTCTATACAACAACAGGGAAACCAAGGCCAACTGGTGGCCGACCCAAGTATCGCAAACCATACCCTGACTACATAGATGCTTTGGAGTTTCCCAAAGGGTTCAAAGTCCCATCTTTCTCTCTGTTTTTGGGGGACGAGAAGAGGGCATCAACGGTAGAACATATTGGCTGATTCACTAGCCAATGCTTGCTCCTAGAAGGTCCGTATGCAGATTTGAAATTACGCTTGTTCGGTAGTTCACTATCCGGATCGGCGTTCACATACTGCAACTTAGAGCCCGGATCTATCACTTCATGGGATATGATGGAAGAAGAATTCCACAAGCAGTTCTACCGAGTGGAGCAGGAAGTCACCATCACAGATCTTTCTGAATGCAAGTAGAAGGAGACAGAATCTACCGAAGACTTCATTGCGCGTTTCAGGAAAGTTGCGAATGAAGTGTCGCATGCCCATGGAGGAGAAGTACGCCATTGATATGGCGAAAAAGGCGTTGCGATACCCATTGAAGACGCACTTCAGCGAAGTCGAATTCCTGGATCTCCAAGATATCGTGCACAGAGGCACGAGGTATGAGAAGATGCTTGCGGAGGAGAAGACGTCAGGACGCAGCAACTTCGTCAAACCACCTGCTGCTAAAGTAAGCCAACTAGAACTCGAGGATTATCCTGAAGAAGAGACGCCGTATTTCGAAGTGGCCGCCGCCGAGATGGTTCCTATCAAGAAACCAATAGTGTTGAAATCTATGGTCAGGGCCAACCGAAATCAGCGACCAGCAGCACCGACTGGGGGCATGGCTTACAACAAACCCTATGCCCCTAAGGAGTATCCTTTCGACGTCTCCCACAGTGATCAAATGTTCGACGAGTTATTAGCATCCGGAGCGTTCGAGTACAAAGATGGAGTCAACTTGCCCAAACCAGAAGACTTGAAGGGCAAGGCATTGTAAAAGTTCCACAATTCTTGGAGCCATTCCACCAACAACTGCAATGGCTTCAGGGAATACGTCATGGAGCAAATTGCCCAAGGGAAAGTCATGTGGGACAAACCCGTCATGAAAGTAGACTCACAACCGTTCCCAGTCAACCACGTGGGACTGCAGGGCGCTAGTAAGACTCAACGGCGACTCACCATCGACGTCGGTTACAACAGCGCGCGTAATACAATGCGAAGGGAGACTTCCCGCACAGCAGAAGCACCGAGACCAAAAGCCTCAATTGTGGCTGGAATGGTCCTCTGCAAGTGCAAGTGCAAGTGCAAGTGTGACCTAGAGTTCCCTAGCTCGTCTACTGTATTGGATGAGCAGATTGTAAAGGAGGAGGAAGAACGCACAAAAGAAGCGCTCAAGTCATCTCCGAAACACTATGGGCCACATAGCCCGAAGAGCCCTCCACCACAGAGCAACGTGTTCAAAAGGTTGGGAGAATTACAAAAAGGTCCTCGCGGAGAAACATCATCAAGACCAGGGGCCAGATCACCGATCAGGTCGGCAAGAGACTCGTCTCCCAAGAAAGCCATCTTCCACAGGCTTGGGGTCATGAAGAGAGAACGACCAGATAGTTCGTCGCCAACGAAGGAGCGCCCTGGAGAAAGAAAGGTGTGGAGACCAAAGCAAAAATTGCCAGAAGCGATGGCAGAAACGGTCAAAACTCCACCACCGATGGTCAAGAGACCTAGAAGAGATCCAACTCTAGAAGAAATACGGCCGACGATCATTAAAGACGGCCAATGGTATTTCGTCGGGAAGAATGGGAGACCGGCGGGTAAGGTGACTAGTTCTCGAGGCAGGAGGACTCCAACGACAGTATGCCATAGCCAGAAGAATGGCGGAAAACCCAACACCCGAAGAGGAAAGCACGCCAGATGCGGCGGAGGACACCCCGAAACTTGACCAATCAGTCAACGTAGTAGAGTTGTTCCAATGGAAGTGAAGGTAGGCAACTACTAAATCTCCGGAATCGTCATCCAAGAACCATCGGCAAAGTCGAGACTAGTCAAGGAAGCGATCACGATCTCCACAAGCAAGGGGAAGGAGATCATCCAATTAGAGCCAATGGATCAAGATGAGTGGAAAGCGTGCAGTTTAGTGCCTGGTCATGACAGGGAGGCCCTCATATCTTCAACAACCCAGACAAACGACGTGCGCATGGAAGATAGCGTCGAATTCATCAACGCAGCGAGAGGGGCCACATCTTCCGCCTAACCGTCCAAAGGACAGAAGGCGATCGACGATGAAAATTGGTCAGAAGATGAAAGCGACGAGGAACCATTCACGCTGGGACCTTGCCAGGTAAACATGGTACATTTATTGTCCTCCGCTCATAGAAATACGAACTCGCAGGTGGTCAACTACTGGAAGAAATATTTCCTGAAGAAGAGCCGGTCATTCACATCACCGACAAAGACCAGGGGCCCGACGATACCCCAGAGACCCTTCAAATCCTTCCAGTAAGCGACCAGCTTTTCGACATCCCAACAAGGGATATGGCCGACCATTTACGACCTCTATACGTTCTTGCTCATATCCAAGGAGTCCCGTTCGCCAAAGTAATGGTAGATGGCGGAGCAGTGGTCAACATCTTGCCTTCCAAGCAGCTCAAACACCTCGGAAAGACCACCAAAGATTTGTACAAGACGGAGTATACGGTGTCCAACTTCGCTGGGGGTATTACCGCCACACAGGGTATCATAACCTTAGACGTGACTATCGGCCACAAAACCATCACCGTAGCATTCTTCGTGGTTGATACTAAGTCTTCGTATTCCGCATTGTTGGGAAGAGATTGGATCCATCAGAATCTGTGCGTACCTTCCAC
Source organism: Spiraea crenata (assembly GCA_033992175.1). Lineage (NCBI taxonomy): Eukaryota > Viridiplantae > Streptophyta > Magnoliopsida > Rosales > Rosaceae > Spiraea > Spiraea crenata. Next base: position 105,418 of record JAVBHV010000057.1, on the reverse strand, counting down.
TCTCCACCAACAACTCGCAATTTGGGATGAGATTCAAGAGCGTTGGGAATTGGTAGCGGCCTATACACGGCCATTCTTACCGTCAGCTGACCATGTAGATGCCCATTACTACTTGGACGACAACACTAAACCATTCATCGTGTCGGAGTTTGATCAGAACGGCCGCCCCATAGGGGAAACGGCCCGCAGACTCATCGCCATAGGACTACTATGGAGTGAGGACGACCTTGATTGGCCGTTCTTGCTCAAGCGACAAAGAACCCATGGATAGCACGCCACCCGAAGTGGCGAACCACTCAGCAGTCATAAGGTCTCTCATCACTCGACTGCTGAAGTACTGGAGCGAAAAGAAAGTCATAGGCCAATCAATGGCCATCAATATGGCAGAATTCATACATGAATCAAACTGGCCAGAAGACGAAATTCTGGAAGCGACGGAGGAAGGCTTAGAATCCGAGCCAAGAGAACTCGAAGATTCACCTCCCAAAGTGCGGGACCCGCTCGAAGAAGTCAACCTGGGTACACAAGAAGAGCTGCGGCCAACGTTCATCAGTGGCCTTTTGAGCGAACCTCTGCGTACTCAGATCATCGAGGTCCTCAGAGAATATCGCACCTGTTTTGCATGGCACTACTCCGAAATGGCAGGGCTTGACAGGCAACTAGTGGAACATCGTCTACCCATCAAAGAAGGATATCGACCAGTGCAGCAGGCACCGCGAAGAATGACAAGGGAGACGGAGTTCAAGGTCAAAGAAGAAATAGAGCGGCTACACACAACCGGATTCATTCGACCAGCCAGATACGTGGAATGGTTGTCCAGTATCGTTCCAGTGGCTAAGAAAGACACAGGGGCCGTCCGAGTGTGCATCGACTACAGAAATCTCAATGAGGCTACACCAAAAGACAAGTACCCGATGCCTATGGCCGATATGTTAATAGACGGAGCGGCCAAACACCAGATCATGTCATTCATGGACGGGAACGCCGGCTACAATCAGATACTACTTGCCGAAGATGATACACACAAGACGGCCTTTCACTGTCCGGGTCATACAGGCGCCTTCCAGTACGAAGTAATGCTGTTCGGTTTAAAGAATGCCGGCGCAACCTATCAGAGAGCGATGAATCACATCTTTCATGACATGATCGGTCACAATCTTGAAGTATACATCGACGACGTGGTTATCAAGTCCAAACAGAAGGATTCCCATATAGCAGATCTGCGGCAAGCGTTCGAAAGAATGAAGAAACACGGTTTGAAGATGAACCCCAAGAAGTGCGTGTTCGGAGTGCAGGCAGGGAGTTTCCTCGGATTCTTGGTACATCACCGAGGCATCGAGATCAGCCAGAATAGGGCAAAGGCCATCATCGAGGCCCCACCGCCCAAGAACAAGAAGCAGCTCTAAAGCTTTCTAGGGAAAATCAACTTTCTTCGGCGTTTTGTGCCCAATTCGGCTGGGAAACTACAACCCTTCTCTACGTTACTAAAGCTCAAAGCAGACGAAGAATTCAGGTGGGAGATGGAACATCAGCAAGCCTTTGTCGCCATCAAGCAATACTTAACCAATCCTCCAGCGCTGATGCCACCACGCAAAGGTATCCCACTCAAATTATACGTGTCTGCCGCCGGAGCATCAATCGGCGTCCTTTTGGCTCAAGACAACGAACAAGCTAAAGAGCAAGCCATTTACTACTTAAGTCACCGACTCACGCCGGTTGAGGTACGCTATACACCAATTGAGAAACATTGCCTAGTATTATATTTCACCGCTGTTAAGCTTCGACACTACCTGCTCCCGAACGATGTACTCGTTATATCCAAAACAGACTTGATAAAATACATATTATCAAGACCTGTTTTGAGGGGCCGACTAGGGAAATGGATGATAGGACTATCAGAGTTTTCGCTGAAGTATGTTCCGTAGAAATCAATCAAAGGCCAGGCAGTGGCCGATTTTCTGGCGGACCACCCGTCATTGGAAATAGAGACAGATGATTCAGCGGAAGCCGATGTGGTGCAGGTCGAAATAACTCCTCACGGTCTTCAGTTCAAAACAGGGATGACGCCGCTTGAAAGACGTGCGTACTGGAAGGAAAAGTGGCCGATATGGGACAAGGCGATGCGCCAAGAGATTAACCAACTCGAGGCTACCCCTAGGGGGCAAAATTTGAAAATCGCAACTATATCTTTCACTCCATGGCAATTGTATTTTGATGGTTCGCGCACTGACCAAGCCGCTGGCGCAGGAGTCGTCCTCATAGACCCACATGGTACCAGGCACGCGTTCTCATTCCAACTAGATTTCGAAAGCACGAACAATCGGGCAGAGTACGAAGCTCTCATCATCGGCCTCGAGATGCTATTAGAAATGGGAGTCAAGCATGTGGAAATCAAAGGAGATTCCCAGCTGGTAATCAAGCAGATTCTTGGGGAATACAAGTGCAGGGATCCAAGCATGGCAGCCTACTTTGTGGCAGCCAGGAACCTCATCGAAGACTTCGAGGACGTGGGGGCAGATTACATTCCCAGAGACGAAAATTGGGCGGCCAACGAGATGGCCCAAGTAGCGATTGGAGTCCAATTACTAGATGAGGAAGACGAACGCATCATTTTAGTTCGACGCAAGGCTTTACCATCAATATTGGACAGAGGAATGGACTTGGAAATCATGTCCACCGAACTGGAAGAAGACGACTGGCGAACGCCGATCATGAACTACCTGTCCAACCCCGGCATTCCCACCGATCGTAAACTAAGAGTGATCGCCACCAACTATGTCCTCTGGAACGACGAGCTATTTAGAAGGACAGGCGATGAAATTCTTCTACGTTGTTTAGGGAAGAACGAGCAGATGAGGGTGATGGCCGAAGTACACGAAGGAACATGAGGGGCGCACCAGGCAGGGAAAAAGATGCGTTGGCTACTCAGGAGATACGGCTATTACTGGCCGACGATCGTGCCTGATTGCTTGCGATACGCTAAGGGGTGCGAAGCCTGCCAGAAACATGGCAACATACAGCAAGCGCCGGCAGTGCCACTAAACCCAGTGGTAAAGCCATGGCCATTCAGAGGATGGGCGATCAATTTCATGGGAAAGATTTCCCCACCTTCTTCTAAGAGGCATACATTCATCATCATAGCAACTGACTACTTCACCAAATGGGTAGAGGCCGCTCCTCTCAAGAGCATTGCCTCGGAAGAAGTAGTCCACTTCTTCAAAAACAACATCATTCACAGATTCGGCATCCCAGAGACTATCACCACGGACAATGGAACCTCATTCGTGTCAGACGAAGTTCAGCGTCTAGGAGATGCCTACAAAATCAAGATGTTGCAGTCCACTCCATACTTTCCACAAGCAAATGGCCAAGCCGAGGCCAGCAACAAGGTAATCATCAACATGATCAAGAAACACCTGGAAGACAATCCGAGAGAATGGCATGTGCATGTTGGCAATGAGGGGGGTAATTTCAATTAAGTCACAACAACACAAACAATTTTCTCAAACAAATCACACAGATGACCAGTCACCTGATCTGATGAACCAGACAGTTTGTTTTAAACTTGTAGTTAACTTTAACAAATTCTGTATGCTTGTGAATTGTTCAAACACATTCGAATGCTATGCCAACTTAGGTCCTCAACAGATTCAGTGAGATTGAAACTGTGAGCTATCCACAACTACAACCTATTAAATCCAGCGGTTCTAATGCAGCAGTTATAGATGATCAATCATGCGATTTTGTCCAGATTGCATTTCAATGTAAGTTGGTGCAGAATTAATTCTGGTTTTAAGTTTAGTCGAATGATTAACAAAACACATAAATGGACACAGATTTTGGTACCCGGAAAAACCCCAAAAGGGTAAAAAACCGGGGGTCTATCAGAAGACCGGCCTTCCACTATGAAATGGCAAAAGATGCCCAATACAAGGTTCAAACAAGCTCAATATCTAAATGTACCTAATCTTTAGATGCAGCTGTTCCTCGTGCGGCTTCTTCTCCTTCACTTCACGCCCAGTGGTTCAGATGACTGGTCAATCACTACACAGACAATACATAGGTATTTATGTCTTAGTGGCACCAAATGAAAATACTATGAATGACTATATGACTAGTCACCAGCAGAGTTGCAGAGAGCTATAGAGCTTCAGCAAGGACCGCTGGACAACTAGGTGCACTCTGCTACAGTAACCACGACTGTGTAGAAATGCCTATATGACCAGTCACCAGCAGAGTTGCAGAGAGCTATGAAGCTTCAGCAAGGACCGCTGGACAACTAAGTGCACTCTGCTACAGTAACCAATGACTATGCAGAAATGACTATATGACCAGTCACCAGCAGAGTTGCAGAGAGCTACGGAGCTTCAGCAAGGACCGCTGGACAACTGAGTGCACTCTGCTACAGTAACCGAAACTGTGCAGAAATGCCGAAGTCAAGAACACAAAAAGACTCAACCTTGTCTTATAACATGTATAAACATGAAAGACAAGTTTGCACACAATTATCTTGAACTTCTAAAACTCCACTTTGTCTTTGTAAAATGAATGAAATTGAAAGACAAGATTGCACAATTATTTTGGACTTCTAACTATATGAGTTTGAAAACCATGGAAGCCAAAACAATGAAGATAAGAACTCCTTCAAAGTTTTCTTCAATATAATCTCAAAGAGAAAACAAAAACTTTAGAAGAAGATTCTATAGCATGCCGTACCTAAAGAGTTCTTGTAAAGATTTTATGAAGATGAAAGTTTTTCAAGAACTCAAGGTAGAAACCATAAGGGGCGGCTGCACAATGAGAGGATTTTGAAAAGATGAAATGAAGTTGTAAACCCTAAAACCCTAGAGAGATGTGTGGTGAGGTTTGGTTTAAATAGGAAAAGAAGGATAGGAAATGAGTGAACCACAATGACCCAACTTTAAACAACCATTAAACTAAGCCTTGGCAGATTTGAAAGTGGGTTCCAGCTGTTGGCACATGGGCCAGCAGAAAAAGACAAAACTGCTTTTAAAAAGAAAGTCACTTTTGAAAGTTTCACGTGCAGAACTAAGATGACTGGTCATCTCGGTTTACAAACTGCAGTTTTGTAAATATTTCAACCAAACTAAAAACACCTACACAATCTATATGAATGCAAATTAAATTGATGAATGAGTGTGTGATGAATCTGAGGTCTTCAATCTTCAAGCTTCAAATGCTATCCTCATGTCTTCAATTCTAGAACTAAGTCCTAAAAAGAAACTAATTGAGCTTGCGATAAAATACAAAGTTTTTGTACAAGGATTAGCCAATTTACAAAGTATTCTGAAATACAAATATCCTACAGCATGAGAAACTATCCGAGGTGCTTTGGGTGTATCGAACTTCCAAGAGAACCGCTACTGGTACGTCGCCCTACGCTCTAGTGTTTGGTCATGATGCAGTTCTTCCAATGGAAATCAATGTAAGATCACTAAGACTCGCGCGACAACATGGCCTACATACTGATGAGTACACCGAGGCGATGATGCAAGAAATAGAAGAACTAGACGACGTCAGAATGGAAGCCCTGAACCGGACGATGGCCGGGAAACACGCAGTAGCACGCGCATATAACAAGCGAGTTCGAAATAAAGCGTTTCAAGAAGGAGAACTAGTTTGGAGAGTGCTGCTACCGCTCGGATCACATGTTCCAGGATACGGCAAATGGAGCCCGACATGGGAAGGACCGTTCGTAGTCCACAAGGTGTTGGGAAAAGGTGCATACAGATTGAAAGACCGCGACGGAGACATCCATGAGTTGCCTATCAATGGCAAATGGCTCAAGAAATTCTACCCAACTTTGTGGGATGCTACTGGAATTGCTATCACTACAGATGTCTCCGTCGGAGATGACGCACTAAATGACTAGGCCATCAAGTGGCCCCATCAGTTAAGAAGTTCGAATTTCAGCCAGATAGTGGCAGAAATCTATTATTTTTAGATATCCACAAATGTAAAAGGCCAATTCAGTGGCCAGAATGAGCGTTCATCGGCTACGGGCCTTTGGCCGACCCGATGAACAAACAAGTTAGATTTTGAAGCCATGTAGTGGCACTAGGAAGATGCAAAGTTGTACAAAGTAATGATCAATATAAAAGCCAAAGATCGTGGTTACAAAAGATTGTTCATTGAAGAATTACAAAAGTACAGCCCACGTTTCTCCTACAATTTGATCTGATCAATTAAGCTAACAAGGAAAAGACGATTGACTTCATTTTGTTGCTCAGCCTGCCACAACTTCCACTCCTTGTACTCAAATCGATCTCTTCTAGCTTCTTGATTAGAGATGGATGACATTAGCGCTTGGGCATTAGACATTTGCTGGGATTTTTCCGCTGCAAGCAGATCATATTCACGACGTCTTGTCGCCAACTGTTGCTCTAAGGCACTGATCTCTTCTTGCTTATTTGCCAGGCGCACTTCCAAATCCTGACCTTGCTGAATCTTCTGCGCCAAGAGTGAGCCATTGTTGTTAAGAGCCGAAAGCTCTGCACGATCACGTTCCACATCCTGAAAAAGATGAGCGGTCCTCTCTAAGCCTTGAAAGGAAGTGGCGACACACTCCTGGAAACACATAGCAAATGCAGCATCAAGGAGATTTCGCCTGGATAGCTGCTCCAGACTGGCCGACAAACTCTGAAGCGCAGCTTCATCTATCATGCCAGAACGCGCCCACCCCTGAAGATATTTCAGTTCATCCGCAGCAGAAGGGGAGAGGGGCGCAGGAGCAGCAGAAGACGATGGCCTCATGTCCACCAACAGGTTGGCAAAAGAATAGGGTGATGGACTGATGAGAGTCTCAAAGTGCATATTTTTACTGTTCTTTTGGAGAGTTTTAGGTGTTCTATGAGCTCAACTATATTCATTTCGTAGAATAATTGCATTTCATGCTCATCAATTGAAACTAAGGAATTCTTACATTTAATTATCACTTATTGGGTGAATTTATTTGTTGTAGCAATTTGTGAGTAAAAGATTGATAAAAGAGCACAAGGAAGTGAAGGAAAATAGCCCAAACGATTCAGCCCAAAAGGAGAAATGATGTTGAAGAAGTTGTTGTTGTTGTTGACTTAATTAGTCAAGTGAAGACAAAAAGAAATGAGGATGCAACTGTGCGGCCCAGGTGTAAATGATGAAGGAGATAGTGCATTGGTGTTTTAATTGCATAATTAAATCAAATGTAGAGGTGGAAGGTTCAGCCGTGTTCATCCCAAGAGCCATTTTCATTTCATTTTAACTCCACATCAATTCGGGAATGAAGGTGAAACTGCCAGCTTCACCCCACTCCATCGCCACCATGAATTCCAATCACTACACTTCATTCTCCATCAATTTTCATTGCCCACTAATTGCCATTACTTTGATGATCAATTTTCTTGAATGCCCACTACTCCACAACATTACTCTCAACCAAAGACTACATTATAAAAGGAGAAGTCCACTCATCTCATGGATCATCTTGGCTTTACTTGAATTTTGATTATTTGTAAGCTTTTTACATTATGTTTTGTTGCTAAAACTCTAGCTAGGGCTAAAGGGAATGTTCTTTGTGTAAGTTTGTGAAGTGTTCTTCAATCCAAGTCTTGGTATGAATTGATAATTTCTTATATCTTTGATGTTCATGTTATTTGTTCTTTTAATCTAATTGATGTTAAGTTCTTTTGCTTTTCATGAGTTCAATCAAGTTTTTCTCATTGTTAAGAATTGACTTAGCATTCTTTCATGATTAGAGAATTGAATTGTGTACTATCATGTGATGAACATTCATTGATAAAAGATGATATTTGGAAATTAGAATTGGTTTTAACTTCACTATCTTCCGATTAAAGTTTCTTTATGTAAATTTTAATTGAGTTATAATTAGGTTGAAGAACATGACACTACTTGCTTAAAGAATTGAACCTTGATGCCCTAGCATTTTTCTCATTGATACTTCTTTTTACATTTGATCTGTCTCATCAAATTCATAAAAACAACTCTTATATTTTGGTACGTTTAACCCTTTTCTTTGTGTTCAGACTTTTTGAATCCGCTCCTTGTGGATACGATACTTGGACTTCCGAGTTGATACTACTTGCGATTACATGCACTTGAGTAAAACGCAACAAGTTTCATGGCGCCGTTGCCGGGGAGTGGGTAAGCAAAAAGGTGTCACAAAGAAGGTTACGGTAAAGGTTTGCTATTTTAGCATTTTAAGCTAAATTGGTAAGGCTTTCCTGCTCACTTCTAGCTACTATTAGTTTTTATTTTTATTTTTTTAGTTATTTTCTCTTCTTTTGTTTTTTGGATTTGTCTTCATACAAAAACACAAAAAAAAATTTAAAAAAATTAGTGTAGTTAGTTTTTATTTAATTTTGTGTTTCTTTGGTTTATGAGATATCGTGATCGGTTTGGTAGATTTGCAAAGAGACCTCAAGTTGAAACCGAATCTTCACAAATGGCTGACGTGAACAACAATAATGATGAAGATAATAATAGTGTTCATAATGATGAGAATCCACCTATTCGAACATTGCATGATTATTTGCATCCTGCTCGTACTAGTGTTCCATCTTGCATTGTTTATCCTGCTAATGGTCGAAATTTTGATTTTAAACCGGGAATGATACAACTTTTGCCTAAATTTCATCGAATGGAATCCGAAAATCCATATTCGCATATGCGTGAGTTTGAGGAAGTTTGTTATACTTTCCTACACAAGGGTGTGATGCTGACATGGTTTTGCTTAAGCTTTTCCCATTTTCATTGAAAGAGAAAGCAAAAACATGGTTGTATTCATTAAGGTCAAGGTCAATTCAATCATGGTTGGAAATGCAAACTGAATTTTTCAAGAAATTTTTCCCAATTCAAAAGACTAATTCTTTGAAACGACAAATGACCACATTTTCTCAAAAAGAAACCAAGTCTTTACCTCAAGCTTGGGAAAGATTTAAGGATTTGTTGTTGTCTTGTCCGCACCATGGTTTTGAACGCTGGAGGGTTGTAAGTTATTTTTATGATGGTTTACTCCCAAAAGATAGACAATTCATTGAGATGATGTGTAATGGAAATTTTATGCATAAAGATCCTGATGATGCTTTTGATTTTCTTGATGAACTTGCAGAGAAGTCTCAGATTTGGACTACTCCCAACACCATTGAAACCAGTTCTCACAAGGCCAAGTCAAACATTTCTAGTGGTGGTATTTATCATCTCAAGGAAGAAGACAATTTGAAAGCTCAATTGGCGACAATGGCTAGGGAAGTTGAAACTCTTAAATCCAAATTTCCTCAAGTTGTTAGTCAAGATCATTATGAGGTTTGTGGAGTTTGTGAGGTCATGGGACATGCAACAAAAGATTGTCCAACAATCCCAACTTTTAAAGAGATGTTGCATGATCAAGCAAATTCTATAAACCAATTTAAAAAGCAATCTCCTTTTTCTGAAAGTTATAATTCACAATGGAAAAATCATCCAAATTTTAGTTGGAGAAATAATCCTAATGATAGTTCTTATCAAAGAAGGACTAACTTTTCCTCTTATTCTCCACAGATGGAAGGACAATCATCTTCATCTTCATCATCAAGTTTGGAAGATGTTCTATTGATACGACCCATTCCGAAAATTTCCCATATTGGAGTGAAATGACCAAAATGCCCTTGATTGGTCAAACTTTGACTTTGTGAACAGTAGGGATTTATATATCCAATATTGGACTCTATGCGAAGAGCTCGACTATACGAACGCGTCCGCGAAGACGGAATCGAATTCCGAGTTGTATTGAAGGAGTTACGGAGGAAAAATGGTTTTGTGGGGTTGTGTGGAGTGCCACGTGGCGTATGTGGATTGGCTGGATGGTTTGAGATATTTCTGGAAGTCGGTTGGGTTTTAAAAACCCGAACCAGCCCAGGTTTCCCAGAGAGGGAAACCCGAAACTCGCCCAAAAACCGTTGATGCCTCCACCTTCGATTCACCTTCGCCGGCGACGGATCGGGCCGGCGACCACTTGCATCAGCTTCTCCTCGTTGAGACGAACTCGGAGCACCAAGGATCGGAGTCAGAAGCCGTCGAAATCGCCGGCAACGAAGCCGACGGAAAATCGGATCTTCCGATCGATTTTCCGGCCAGCACAGTGCGAGGTGATCGGTTCCCGAGGAATCAGCGTTACCGACCCGAGCCTACGGACGACGATGACGATCGCCCGGCCTATCTGTGAGTGGACGGGTTTTGGTTTTAAAGTATTTTGGTTTGATGGTTGCTTGATTATATGCTTATATATGTGCTCGTGTGGGTGATTTGTTGGTTGGTTGTTGGCGTATGGTTATTAGTATGGTTGAGTATGTTTACATTTATACGCGTATATGATTTGATGATGTGATCGCTGGATTTACGCTGGTTGTATTGCTATGGAGCTTGTGAGATACGTATATGCGTATTTGCTAGTTATGTTGGGTTGTATGTATATTGCTCGGTATTGTCATGTGCAGGTGCAGGTCGGTTTGGGGTGAAGTCCCCTTACCCCTTTATGTCGGTATTGGGGTGAAGTCCCCTTGCCGCTCATTGGTTTGGGGTGAAGTCCCCTTACCCTTTTATATCGGTATTGGGGTGAAGTCCCCTTGCCCTTTCTGTGATGGTTTGGGGTGAAGTCCCCTTACCCTGTTTATCGGTATTGGTGTGAAGTCCCCTTGCCATCGGTATTGGGGTGAAGTCCCCTTGCCACCCATCGGTATTGGGGTGAAGTCCCCTTGCCACCCATCGGTGTTGGGGTGAAGTCCCCTCACCCTTCGATCATGGCCGTATATTCTGTTTATGTGTGATGGTTTATCGTCCCTTATCTCGTGTTGTGTTTTTGGTTATTGCTGTATGCTTATTATAGTATAGTCGTATACTATTATTACTGGTTTTCAACTGTGGGGGTTAATCCTGCTATGTTTTATAACTGTTTTTTCACCGACGTTTATTTTCCCTGTCCACTCACCCTTGTTTTTACGCCCCCTCAGGTCTTGTTACTATTGAGCACCACGGAGACGAGCGATTGAAGTCAGGGTAGCTCTGTCATGGGTCACGAAGAGTGGGAGTCTTTCTGTCGTTTTGGGTTGTCTAAGGCTTCGTCACCCTATAGGGGTGATGGCCGCACTCCCAGGCCCCACTTTTTGGGGCGGGACGTGTCAATTGGTATCAGAGCGCTAGGTTTACGATTGTCTAGGGAAGTTTGTTGGTCAGTGTTATTCTTAGAGTTGTGTGTTTAGTCCTGACAGAGCTATGTCGTCTCGTCAATGTGGTGCAAGGGGTGCATGTGGTGCACGTGGTACAGGGGAGGCACGTGGTGCCGATAACCCCCCAGTCTAGCAGCATTATTCTGGTGTAGTTTAGCGTAGTGCTGCGATGGAGAATGCTGTATAGACCAACCCAGGTTAGGGTGGGGGACCCACTCTGCCTGAGGTAGCCTATGGCCTCAGTGGTGATGATGCAGCCGATTCCTGGTGGGGTAGGATGGAGGACGTGATACTGGTTTTGAACTGTCCACCAGAGTAGATGATGGGGATGACATCCTCTTCCTTTTCTATAGAGGCCGTAGGTTGGTGGCTGATGGGTGTTGGAACACTTTTGTAAAGTAGTGTGACATGGGAATAAGTCATGAGCGTCAGTAGTGACAAGTTCTGCAGCCCCTGAGCGTCCATGATGGAAGATGGTCGAGTTTCTTACCTTCCGTCAGGGAGAGCTGTCAGTTGGGTTTTATTCGAGGTTGTGCCCTTGATCGGGAGGTGGGGGCTGTTACATCAACTGATGCGAGGCATCCTGTTAGCATCTTGGTGTATCGGGGGAGGCTCAGCCCATGATTTTTGGGTCTTATGAGGTGACGAAACAGATTGGTGGAAGTTTTGTGCAATACCCACGGTGTTAAGGAAGCCACGTGGAATACGGAGGAGTACATACGGAAAGGGTACCTGCACTTGTTCTACGTACGTACTCTCTCCACTGGTTTGTTTTGAATTTCGAGGACGAAATTCTTATAAGTGGGGTAGATTGATACGACCAATTCCGAAAATTTCCCATATTGGAGTGAAATGACCAAAATGCCCTTGATTGGTCAAACTTTGACTTTGTGAACAGTAGGGATTTATATATCCAATATTGGACTCTATGCGAAGAGCTCGACTATACGAACGCGTCCGCGAAGACGGAATCGAATTCCGAGTTGTATTGAAGGAGTTACGGAGGAAAAATGGTTTTGTGGGGTTGTGTGGAGTGCCACGTGGCGTATGTGGATTGGCTGGATGGTTTGAGATATTTCTGGAAGTCGGTTGGGTTTTAAAAACCCGAACCAGCCCAGGTTTCCCAAGAGGGAAACTCGAAACTCGCCCAAAAACCGTTGATGCCTCCACCTTCGATTCACCTTCCGGCCGACGGATCGGGCCGGCGACCACTTGCATCAGCTTCTCCTCGTTGAGACGAACTCGGAGCACCAAGGATCGGAGTCAGAAGCCGTCGAAATCGCCGGCAACGAAGCCGACGGAAAATCGGATCTTCCGATCGATTTTCCGGCCAGCACAGTGCGAGGTGATCGGTTCCCGAGGAATCAGCGTTACCGACCCGAGCCTACGGACGACGATGACGATCGCCCGGCCTCTATCTGTGAGTGGACGGGTTTTGGTTTTAAAGTATTTTGGTTTGATGGTTGCTTGATTATATGCTTATATATGTGCTCGTGTGGGTGATTTGTTGGTTGGTTGTTGGCGTATGGTTATTAGTATGGTTGAGTATGTTTACATTTATACGCGTATATGATTTGATGATGTGATCGCTGGATTTACGCTGGTTGTATTGCTATGGAGCTTGTGAGATACGTATATGCGTATTTGCTAGTTATGTTGGGTTGTATGTATATTGCTCGGTATTGTCATGTGCAGGTGCAGGTCGGTTTGGGGTGAAGTCCCCTTACCCCTTTATGTCGGTATTGGGGTGAAGTCCCCTTGCCGCTCATTGGTTTGGGGTGAAGTCCCTTTACCCTTTTATATCGGTATTGGGGTGAAGTCCCCTTGCCCTTTCTGTGATGGTTTGGGGTGAAGTCCCCTTACCCTGTTTATCGGTATTGGGGTGAAGTCCCCTTGCCATTGGTATTGGGGTGAAGTCCCCTTGCCACCCATCGGTATTGGGGTGAAGTCCCCTTGCCACCCATCGGTATTGGGGTGAAGTCCCCTTGCCACCCATCGGTGTTGGGGTGAAGTCCCCTCACCCTTCGATCATGGCCGTATATTCTGTTTATGTGTGATGGTTTATCGTCCCTTATCTCGTGTTGTGTTTTTGGTTATTGCTGTATGCTTATTATAGTATAGTCGTATACTATTATTACTGGTTTTCAACTGTGGGGGTTAATACTGCTATGTTTTATAACTGTTTTTCACTGACGTTTATTTTCCCTGTCCACTCACCCTTGTTTTTACGCCCCCTCAGGTCTTGTTACTATTGAGCACCACGGAGACGAGCGATTGAAGTCAGGGTAGCTCTGTCATGGGTCACGAAGAGTGGGAGTCTTTCTGTCGTTTTGGGTTGTCTAAGGCTTCGTCACCCTATAGGGGTGATGGCCGCACTCCCAGGCCCCACTTTTTGGGGCGGGACGTGTCATCTGAAGCAATTCATGCAAGCCCAAACTGTCACAAATCAAAGAAATGCCCAGGACATTGGTGAGATCAAGACCACGCTATCTAAACTTACTTCTACGTTGTCAATCCAAGAAAAGGGTAAGCTTCCTTCTCAAGCTCAACCTAATCCTCATGGGCAGGTAGGTACTTCGTCATCTTCTCTGAATAAAACACATGAGCATGTTAAGGCCATTACTACTCTTCGTAGTGGAAAAATAATTGGGCAAGATGATTCTGAAAAAGAGAAAGAAATTGGAAAAGAGAAATCAGAAAATAAAGGCAATGAAAATGATGATGTAGAAATTTTGAAGTGTCCATTTCCTATACCATTCCCACAAGCACTTAAGTCTTCAAAGAAGAATCAGACTTCAGAAATTTTAGAGGTGTTCAAACAAGTTAAAATCAATATTCCTCTTTTAGATGCCATCAAGCAAATCCCCTCATATGCAAAATTTTTGAAGGATTTATGTACTGTTAAGAGGAAGCATCATGTTGAGAAGATTGCATATTTAACTGAAAATGTAAGTGCTATTCTTCAAGCAAACACTCCACTCAAATACAAAGATCCAGGTTGTCCTACGATTTCATGCATCATAGGAAATTTCAGAATTGAACAAGCTTTATTGGATTTGGGTGCTAGTGTGAATTTGTTACCTTACTCTGTTTATGTGCAATTGGGTCTTGGTGAATTAAAACCCACCTCTGTGACATTACAATTAGCTGACCGCTCAGTTAAAATTCCAAGAGGTATGTTGGAGGATGTGTTGGTGCAGGGAGACAAATTCTATTATCCTGTTGATTTTATTGTTTTGGATACTCAACCAGTTGGTGATTATAGTTCTCAAATTCCAGTTATTCTTGGTAGGCCTTTTCTTGCTACTTCTAATGCCAACATAAATTGCAGGAGTGGGCTTATGCAATTATCATTTGGAAACATGACATTGGAGGTCAACATATTCAATCTTTGCAAGCAGCCAAGAAGCAATGAAAATTGTGAAGCTATCTACATGATTAGCACAATTGTTCAGGATTACTTTAATTCTTCTTGTTATTCAGATCCTTTGCAAAATTGTTTGATAAATATGGATTGTAATTTTGAACTAAATTCAGAAATTAAACAAATCTGTTCTTTGTTGGATTCTGCACAGGTTGAGGAGTCGAATGGCTAGGTACCAAAGTTCGAGGAGCTGCCCATTATAGCAAGCTCACAAGCACTAGTCAAAGAAGCTCCAAAGTGTGAATTGAAGCCTCTTCCCGCTGGACTTAAGTATGCTTTCTTGGGTGATAATGAGACATATCCTGTGGTAATCTCTTCTAAACTTGAATCTCACCAAGAAGGTATGTTACTTAATGTTCTGAGAGAACATAAAGATGCTATTGGCTGGACTTTGTCTGATATTAAGGGAATAAGCCCGTTGGTTTGTAATCATAGAATTTTTCTTGAGGAAAAAGCTGAACCTGTTAGACAAGCTCAACGTAGACTTAACCCTACCATGAAAGAAGTTGTTAAAAAGGAAGTTCTTAAACTCTATGATGCTGGTATCATATATCCAATTTCTAACAGTGATTGGGTGAGTCCTACACAGGTTGTCCCGAAGAAATCAGGTGTGACAGTTGTTGAGAATGAGAATGGTGAAATGGTACCATCTAGGGTTACTACCGGATGGCGCATGTGTATAGATTACATAAAATTGAATTCAGTAACACGAAAGGATCATTTTCCCTTACCATTTCTTGATCAGATTTTAGAAAGAGTTGCAGGGCACATGTATTATTGTTTTCTTGATGGGTATTCCGGATATTACCAAATTGAAATTTCATTAGAAGACCAAGAGAAAACAACTTTTACTTGTCCATTTGGAACTTTTGCCTTTCGAAAAATGCCATTTGGTCTTTGTAATGCACCTGCTACATTTCAACGTTGCATGCTTAGCATTTTTAGTGACATGGTTGAGAAAATTTTAGAAGTATTCATGGATGATATTTCTGTCTTTGGCGATTCATTTTCTGATTGTTTATCTAACTTCGAGAGTGTTCTTATCAGGTGTAAGGAGAAAAACTTGGTGCTCAATTGGGAGAAATGCCAATTCATGGTCACATCCGGCATAGTTCTTGGTCATGTTGTTTCTCAAAGAGGAATTGAAGTTGATAAATCCAAAATTGATTTAATTTCTAATTTACCTATTCCTATGAATGCTAAAGATGTTAGATCTTTCTTGGGACATGCAGGTTTCTACAGGAGGTTTATTCAAAGTTTTAGTGTCATTGCGAGACCATTAAACAATCTGTTGGAGAAAGATGCAAAATTCGAATGGAATCCAGCGTGCCAAGAAGCTTTCGAGAAATTGAGACAGAAGCTCACATCTGCACCAATCATGCGGCCCCCAGATTGGTCTATACCTTTCGAAATCATGTGTGATGCGAGTGATGGTGCCATTGGTTGGTGTTAGGCCAAAGAAGGGAGAACAAACCTGTTGTGATTTATTATGCTAGCAAAACTTTAAATAGTGCACAAAAGAATTACACTACAACTGAAAAAGAATTGCTTGCAGTAGTATTGCATTGGAAAAATTCAGATCATATATTTTGGGCTCACCAATTGTTGTTTTCACAGATCATTCGGCATTGAAGTATTTGCTCGCTAAGAAGGAAGCCAAGGCAAGGTTAATTAGATGGATTTTGCTTCTCCAAGAGTTTGATCTTACAATCAAAGACAAGAAAGGAGTGGAGAACGTTGTTGCTGACCATCTTTCAAGAATAAATTTTGAAGAGTCTTCTAAACCTTTGCCTATAAATGACTCATTTCCTGATGAAAATTTGTTTAGTGTTTCGAAAATGCCATGGTTCGCTAATATTGTGAATTATCTTGTGACAGGCATGATTCCATCTCATTATACATCACAAGAGAAAAAGAAATTTATGGTAGAGGTGAGAAATTTCTTTTGGGATGATCCATATCTCTTTAAATATTGCCCAGATCAGGTAATCCGTAGATGTGTTCCTGATGATGAGATTGCTAGTGTTATTTCTTTTTGTCATTCTGAGGCATGTGGTGGACACTTTTCTTCTAAAAAGACATCTGCAAAGATTCTTCAATGTGGTTTTTATTGGCCTAAATTACATAAAGATGTGTATGAATTTTGTAAAACTTGTCCAAGTTGCCAAAGGTTAGGAAAAGTTACTTGTAGGAATATGATGCCTCTTAACCCAATTTTAGTCATTGAATTATTTGATTGTTGGGGTATTGATTTCATGGGTCCTTTTCCTCCATCTTTTGGTTACTTATATATTTTGGTTGCGGTGGATTATGTGTCAAAATGGATTGAGGCTATACCATGTCGAAAGAATGATCACAAAATTGTTTTGAAATTTTTGAAAGAGAATGTGTTGTCCAGGTTTGGTACTCCTAGAGCGATAATCAGTGATGGAGGGTCTCATTTTTGCAACCGACCATTTGAAGCATTGATGAAGAAATATGGAATTAGCCACAAAGTTTCCACTCCGTACCATCCACAGACAAATGGACAAGCCGAGCTTGCAAATAGAGAGATCAAGCAGATTTTGGAAAAGACGGTGAACCCGAATCGGAAAGATTGGTCCTTGAGACTAACTGATGCATTATGGGCATACCGTACAGCTTACAAATCCCCTTTGGGTATGTCTCCATACAGGTTAGTCTATGGTAAGCCTTGTCATTTACCCGTTGAAATTGAACATAAGGCTATTTGGGCAATCAAAATGTTTAACTTTAGCCTTGGAGATGCCGGTGAATTGAGAAAGCTCCAATTAAATGAACTTGAGGAAATAAGGAATGATGCATATGAGAACTCTAGAATTTACAAAGAACGTGCTAAAGTTTTTCATGATAAAAATATTTTAAGAAAAAGTTTTGAGCCCTCTCAACTTGTTCTTTTGTATAATTCTAGACTTCATTTGTTTCCTGGAAAATTGAGAACTAAATGGTCAGGTCCTTTCATTGTTAAGAGAGTTTTTCCATATGGCACTATTGAAGTTGAGGATCCCAAGAATGGAAATGTGTTTAAGGTTAATGGTCAGCGACTTAAACCTTATTTGGGAAGATGCGTTCCTGAAGACGAGTCTATGACCCTGACTGATCCCGTCTACCATGGTTGAAAGAACTTCACTTATCTGGTCTAGCTAAAGACGGGTAAATTAGCGCTATTGGGAGGCAGCCCAATTTTTTTGGTATTTCCTTTTCTTGTGTTAGTTTTGTTTAATTTTGTTTCTTTTTGTATTTTTTCTACTGCTTTGGATTTTCTTGTTTTTGGTGTTTATAGGTAATGTTAGAGCTTATATTTGGTGGTACACTAATGGTGTTTCAACATGGAAGTCATGATGGCTGATTTTGGGGGTTCCAAGGGACAAGTACAGTTGCATTTTCATCGAATATTCACCTGGAATCAACCTGGTGCTAGTTGCAACATCAAGCAGTCAATGGATCATGCTTCAAACACCATAATCTGCAAAAACAGAGAAGCTTTTCTTACCTTTCTGTTTTTTCCCTTTCAAATTTCAATTTCGTCTTTGCTTTCTTTTTGGTGTGTTTTAATTAGTCATAGCTTCAAATTTCAGTTTTGGTGCTTTTCACATACATTCTTTTCATCTCCGCTTACTTAATCTTCGCACTTACATATACATTGAGGACAATGTCGATTTTAAGTTGGGGGTGGTGGATGTGTTTAGTTGGTTGTTTCTAGCAGTGTGTAGCATTTCATTTCGTTTTTCTTGTTATCCCTTTTTCTATCATTTTTTTTTCCAGTTTCTGTACATTTTCTTCATTCTAAGTTTTTTTCCAAAAAAAAAAAATATATATGAAATTTTTTTGAAAAAAAAAGTATGTTTCTGTTCTAACGAATGAGGTTAGTCAATTGTGGTGCTTTCATGTTTTTATGATCTGCATGCCTAGAGTCGTCAACTTGAGTGCAATGAACTCTGATTATTTGATATCTCATGAATAACTTTAAGATTGAGAGTTGATAGCTGGCTTGATTGGAATGAGAAAGTGTGATGATATGTGAAGTTCCAACTTACTTGCTTGATATCATATACTTAACGTGGCATATCTGAACTTGAATACAGTAGCCTTTGTTGAGAAAGTGAATGTGAAAATGTCCGGCATGCTAAAATGATTAAACCCGCACCTATGTGAGATTTTGAGCCTATATTTATAAAGTGTATGCATCTTTCATACTCTTTTTATTCATGTGTGTGATCTTACATGTTGTCCATCTCTAGAACTTGCTTGAGACCTTTTGGAACAATATGTTAAAGTATGCTTCTCAGAAATGATAATAGGCATTAGGACTTGATCACCATTGCCATATAAGCCTGTTCCTATATAAATTTATCTCTTAGTGAACCCTCTTGAGCCTCAATAAGCCTTTTTCTTTCATGAAACCATTATATGACTTACCATGAAAGCTTAAACACTTTACCTTGCCCAATTCACTGGTAGAGTACTTTTGTTCTTATGGTTTTGTGTTTGAATTATTCAATTTTGAGGGAGAACTTATGAGTCAATTGGTGGTTGAAAAAAAAAAATGTTGTTGTTGTATAGAAAAGCAGAAAAAAAAAAAAAAAGAAAAAAAAAAGAGAAGAATAAAGTGTTGAAAAAAAAAAAAAAAAAAAAAAAAAAAGAAGCCAAAAACGTTGGTTCATGGAGTTTGAAGGAGATATACTATTTTGGTTGAATTTCAGTGCTTAAGTTCTTATTCCTTGTGTGCCTTTACTTCCTTATTGTACTCTATCCAAACCAGTGAATCTTCTTTATTTCCTTACCCTTTTGTTCTGTTAACCTTTGACCTAAACCTCGTTACAACCAAATGAAAGACCTATTTGATCTGAGAAGGATGCATCTTAATTTGTGGAAATTGGTCAATATGCAAGCATATGGTAGATACTCATGTAATGATCTTTTCAGAGTGAACATAACCTTAAACACTTGAGTGAAAATTTGAGCGTATATCTTGTGAGATAAGGGTTAAACTGATTTGAAACATGCTGGACTGGATTGCATTTGCTTAGTATTGATTTTGGCTATATTCATAATTAGACTTGCTATAAGGTCTATGCGATCTTGCTAGTAAGGCTTGTGAACCAAATGTGTTGTTATACTCTTTCATTTTGGTCATGTTTATGCGTAAACTCTCTGTCTTAACATTGTTTATGAGTTGAGAATTTTCGTTGAGTTATTTTCTCTTTTGTTGATGACGATTGGCTGCTGGATATTTTAGTTCTTGGACCATACAGGTTGTGCTTGCCTCATTTCATGATGTTTGTGGGTATCGTCGCTGGAAGCCCTCACGAGACTATACTCGTCCTCTATGGGCCACCTAGGGGTTTAAAGGCTTGTTGCATACGCTCAATGCAATCGAGAGTCCTGCGGAAGTGGTTTTATCTTTCTTTTCATATTTCAGTTTTCTTTTTCTGCTCTTTGTTTGTCTTTCCCTTTTAGTCGCTTCAATTGCTAGAGACTAGCGATAAGCTAGTTGGGGGTTGTGATGAGAGTCTCAAAGTGCATATTTTTACTGTTCTTTTGGAGAGTTTTAGGTGTTCTATGAGCTCAACTATATTCATTTCGTAGAATAATTGCATTTCATGCTCATCAATTGAAACTAAGGAATTCTTACATTTAATTATCACTTATTGGGTGAATTTATTTGTTGTAGCAATTTGTGAGTAAAAGATTGATAAAAGAGCACAAGGAAGTGAAGGAAAATAGCCCAAACGATTCAGCCCAAAAGGAGAAATGATGTTGAAGAAGTTGTTGTTGTTGTTGACTTAATTAGTCAAGTGAAGACAAAAAGAAATGAGGATGCAGCTGTGCAGCCCAGGTGTAAATGATGAAGGAGATAGTGCATTGGTGTTTTAATTGCATAATTAAATCAAATGTAGAGGTGGAAGGTTCAGCCGTGTTCATCCCAAGAGCCATTTTCATTTCATTTTAACTCCACATCAATTCGGGAATGAAGGTGAAACTGCCAGCTTCACCCCACTTCATCGCCACCATGAATTCCAATCACTACACTTCATTCTCCATCAATTTTCATTGCCCACTAATTGCCATTATTTTGATGATCAATTTTCTTGAATGCCCACTACTCCACAACATTACTCTCAACCAAAGACTACATTATAAAAGGAGGAGTCCACTCATCTCATGGATCATCTTGGCTTTACTTGAATTTTGATTATTTGTAAGTTTTTTACATTATGTTTTGTTGCTAAAACTCTAGCTAGGGCTAAAGGGAATGTTCTTTGTGTAAGTTTGTGAAGTGTTCTTCAATCCAAGTCTTGGTATGAATTGATAATTTCTTATATCTTTGATGTTCAATGTTATTTGTTCTTTTAATCTAATTGATGTTAAGTTCTTTTGCTTTTCATGAGTTCAATCAAGTTTTTCTCATTGTTAAGAATTGACTTAGCATTCTTTCATGATTAGAGAATTGAATTGTGTACTATCTTGTGATGAACATTCATTGATAAAAGATGATATTTGGAAATTAGAATTGGTTTTAACTTCACTATCTTCCGATTAAAGTTTCTTTATGTAAATTTTAATTGAGTTATAATTAGGTTGAAGAACATGACACTACTTGCTTAAAGAATTGAACCTTGATGCCCTAGCATTTTTCTCATTGATACTTTCTTTTTACATTTGATCTGTCTCATCAAATTCATAAAAACAACTCTTATATTTTGGTACGTTTAACCCTTTTCTTTGTGTTCAGACTTTTTGAATCCGCTCCTTGTGGATACGATACTTGGACTTCCGAGTTGATACTACTTGCGATTACTTGCACTTGAGTAAAACGCAACAAGTTTCATGGGCCAGCAGGAATTTCAACCTATTGGAGATAGAGCTAAGTATCAAATTCAGAAATTCTCCTAAGTATAGCATACCGTCATAACAAATGGAAACGGCAAGTTGGTACCTGAGCAGCAGAGGATGGAGGTAGATCTGCAGTCACGTTCGCTTGGGAGACATCAGCAGAGTTCGGGGCAACATCTTCATGATTCCCTTCACCAGCGGCCTGCATAGATTGGAAGGTCAGCCGATAAGATTAGATTGTTGGAAGAGTATGAAACAAAGGTAAAAGATTGATCACCTCTTCTGCAACAAAAGGTTGGGTAATCTCTGTTTCCCTAGCCTCTTCAGTGGCTACTTCTTCCACTAAAGGCTCAACGCCAGAATCAACGTTTCTTTCAACATGGGGGAAGTCATCCCCACATCCAGGAACTAAGGAAGAAACGTACAGATTCAGGACTGGGATAAGGAAAGTTGAGAGAGGGACAGGAAAGAACACTATGGAAGAAACTAAACCTCAGCAGAAGGAGAAGAATTGGACGGTACCCAAGGCTGATCGCCGGCTTCTTTGTGGCTTTCTTTTTCTTCAACTTCTTTCTCTCTCACTTCTCTTTCTTCTTCTTCCTGCAAAATAAATGGAGGGGTTTAAGGAAATTTACTAAAGCGGAAAAAGGAGAGAGAGTTTTTTGAATTGTGCTTACATCATCGTCTTCCACAACAATAACCGGGGGAGAGTTAGCGTTTTCCCGATGTGGCCGCTTGGAAGGGCCAACATCATCACCGTCATCATCAGAATCATGCCTTCTCCTAAGGCCAGGCCTTCTTTTATTGGCCACGACTTTCCCTGATCAAAAATGGAGAATCTTTAGGTACTGGAAACAACCCAGTTCTACCAGAATGAAAAGGAAAGAACTTACTTCGCATGCCAGGCCGAGCTGGTGTGGAAGAACCAGTGGCTTCAGCAGTCGGTGGAGCAGGGGCATCTCCAGCAGGCATGCTTTCAGGCAGGATAGTGGCCAACAGAGGAATATCAAATATTACTCCTTCAGTAGAAGGCACGTCTTCTGCTGCAGCAGACGTTTCCCCCCTGCGCGCACCAGCTGCAGAACTCTCAGCAGTAGTGGGAGAGGGAGGATGGCCATCAGGACCAAAATCTACAAAGAATACACCAGGTGAGAAGACACGAAATGAGTAAAAATAAAAGAAACAAAAATACACGAGTCGAAGACTTACTCATTCTCGCCTCCCTCAGAAAATAGGAGTCTTTGTCCACTTCATCCATAACCGGCAAGGGGAAACGGCAGTTCTTGAAAATCCGAGTATATGCTCTCCCCCATCTTCGAGTAAAGATGTACGCAGCCTTCTGATTCCACCAGGTAGAAAACTCTGGTGTGGCCGATGAACGTACCACAAAGCCTTCAGGCAATCGCACCGACCGTTCAGCCTCCTGCTTGGTTGGGCCACCTTAGACAGAGCTTTAGTGGCAGTAGATTCATCATCGCCCTTGTCCAGCCGACGCCAGGAAGATAGATAGTTAAGACTCTGGAAGAAGGGTGCAGCAAGGCATTGTACTAACCCAAATTGGAGTGCGAAGAGATTGGAGGAGTATACCTCGACCCCACTATGGTAAGTGACGTGGCCACGGGTTTGAATTCCCCAAGGAAGATCCCTGGTGGAGATACAGCTGGCTCTGATCCGCCGCCAGTCTTCTGCTTCTTTGTCATCAGCTGGTTCTGCACCACTGAAAATCGTGCCAGGGGTGAAGAACGGGTAGTGGCGCTTCACTGTGACCATCCACCGGTCGTGAGGAAGATGAGTGAGCGTGGAGAAATAGGCCAGACATTCCTGCGCACTGGATTGATGGGGAAGATGGGTGAGACCAAGTCCCATTGCAGCATTGGGGTTGATTCGGCTAGGATCACTGACGGGACTGAATTGGGGGAAGTAAACTCTCAGCCAAGTCTGAAACATCCAAGCCGGCCCAGTACAGACCCACTTGATGGGAGAAGTGGAAGTCATGGTGTGCAGACCACGATACAGGTAGGCTAACACCAGTTGTCCCAGCGCTAGATTGTCACCGTTGTGCAGCATTTGCGCCAGGGGAATCCACTCTTTCGTCGGCTTCTTCTGACTGCAGCAGAGTAAGAACTTGGAGAGGAAGAAGAGTAGGAAGCTCATATGCTCATGATCTCCTAGCGCCTTATATTCAAACTCCAGGTCGCCGGTGTATTTCTCGTCAAGAGGTGGCATTTTATCGGCCGGCAGAATCGGCCTCATCCCGGAATATTTCAACGTCGTCCAGTTACGAACAACGATGCTGGACGGGTCGAAGGGTATCTCTTCAGCACCATCCTCAAGTTCGACTTGCATATTCGCCTGAATGTCTATGCCATGAGGCCGAAGGCCAAAAATGGCAGCCATGTCTAAGAGAGTGATAGACATGGGACCCACTGGCACCTCAAGAGTGTTGGTCGCCGAATTCCAGAAGCAAAGTGCTGCCGCCACTAAGCCATCGTCTTTCATCATTTTGTGCTTGGACATCTGGATGAGATCCCAGATGCCAGAGGTTTTCCATTTGTTGCCATAGATGGGTTCAAGGCGGGCGACCCAGGACTGCCATTCATCATCAGAGTTGGGCCACCCAGGAAGAGAAACAGACTAGTCGCCGAAAGAAAGGGAGCGTTGGAGATAGCCGTATTCTGCTTGCGCCGGCCAGTCACAGAATGGCAGGAGGGATTCAGGTATCGGCCCGGTGAAAGATGGACCTAGTGACCATTCACCATCAGGGAGTTCGACAAGGCGGTTCTCATCAATGACGGCGCTGTCACGGTTCAGAGCCTCGCTCCGAGCATCACAGTACTTACGCATGGCAGCGGCGTCGGTGTGAGAAACATCGAAGGAACGAGTTCCTCTGGGAAATTGGTAAAGGGTGGTGACGCCGGTGGCAGAGGTGAACGAAGCAGGAATGGAAGACATGGTGAAGTAAATGAAAGAAAGTTTTCTGTGAAGACTCGAAGAAAAAGAAAGAGCTTTGTTTTTAATCGGAAAGGCAGAAGAAATCTTTGGGAGTTTTGAAAAGCAGTAGAGACAAATCTCTGAAAAGGGAGACACTTAAAGGATTTTGGCGCAGCAGCAATTAATGAGATTGGAAGGAGAAACGTCAAAGTCTGAAAAGAAGAAGGAAAGCGTTGTTTGTCTCGGAAGAATAAAGCAATCATGGTAAAGTGGAAGAGTTTTCGCTTTCTCCAACAAAGTCGTGCACAGTTATCCAAGGGTCAGTGGCTGAGGTGTCATGCATGCAGCCGATTTCTAAGGGGAAATGCGCGAACAATATGTGGGCAGTAGGTGAACAGTTAAGTCACATCGGTTCTGGGCCTCTGGCCGAACCGATGTAACTTAGGGGGCATTGTTTGGGCCCAATTTGGACAAGAGGCCAAAGAAACAATAATTGGGCTTATGTGCATAAAGATGAAAGGCCTATTAGTGGCTAAATCAAGAGAGAATCGGGAAGGATTAATGCAAGTCCCACATCAAGCAGGAGATCAATTATTATCCACAAGAATCAAGGAGATCTTAGTCGAGAATCGGGAAAGTATTTCCCATGGGCCGAAGGAAATCAAGGTAGAATAAAAGACGAATTCTCCACAAACCCAACTTAGGAAGGATTTTCAGAAGAAAGGAAAGCAGACTCCAACTGGGAGATTTGTTACTTGCCGACCAAGGAAGGCCCAGTCCATGAAGCGTCGCCTATATAAGGAGGAGCCTTGCATCAAGTGAAGGATCCCCGATCCCTCAACACAAATCCCTAAAAAGATTTAGCCGCAAGGCACCAGATTTAGCCGCAAGGCACCAGATTTCGCCGCAAGGCAAACAGATTTCGCCGAAAGGCATCCCGACACAGCCGATCACGAGCATCGCGCTTACAAAGACGGTCACGAGCACCGCACCGACGAAGACGATCACCGAGATCGCATCTACGACAACAACACCGAGACTAGGCAGATCTAGTTCTCTCATATCCGCAGCCGATGCGCATCCCGGTTGTATTTATCTTTACTGTTATTGCTTTGTTCGTCAATTTCAAAAAGGATTTCATCCTTAACTATCTTTGTAGCACTTATAAATTTAATAAAGTCCTTTATCGCCCAAAGGCAAAAAAGAACCTTTGTCTAGAATTACTCTTTGCATGTCTCATGTCTAGCACAATCGTTTGATAAGGAATCAAAGACGCGCATTCATTCATTCACAAGTCCAATAGACCACAACGGTGCTATTGGTGGCACGCCCGCGCACACAAGAAAGTAAGATTTCCTTACGTGGAAATTAGGGTCAACAACATAGCATTTGAATGTGATTGAACAAATTCACAAGCATACACAATCTGTCAAATAGAGGACTAGTCACATACTTCACGTATTGAAACTAAGTGACTGTTCATGCATTTCGTTGTAGAAGTAAAAGGTCAAGTTCATCACATTAGGTGACTGGTCACCTAAGTGATCTATTGTGTGAATTGTATGTACTTGCCGTGACTTAATTGAAAATTACCCCCCTCATTGCCAACCTGCAGATAGTGAGGATGAGGAATCATTTCACTCTAACTCTTCTTTAGATAATAAAGATAACAAGCTTGTCTTTGTAGTTAGGATATGTGAACACAACTCAGCTAATGAGAAATCTGAGATAGATTCACAACACATGACTGATGATGACCAATCACCTGAGTTGTTTTGTCTTATTTTTCATAATGATGACTCTGATACAGAGAACCAGACCTATGAAAAGATGTGTGAAAGGTATGATGCCTTGACGAAACTTGTATGATCAAAGCTGAGAGCATTGAGCTGAAAAAGTGTTGCAATGAGTTGGAATTGGAAAAATCTGCACTTTGTCTCGCTTTACATGATTACAAGACCGGTCACTCAAACAAAGAAAGGGAGAATGTAGATGACTAGTCACAAGAATCTAGATTTGAAGTCTTGTACTCACAGCTGTCTGTTGAGTATGAAAAGGTTAAAAAGAAAAATCTAGATTTTAGATATCAATTGACAATTCTGAACATGACATCAATCGCATGCATAGTAATGGTTTTAAGTTGAAAGAGGAAATTGACTCACTAAAGCAATCTAATGTCTACTTGGTCGGTTACAATAAATTACTACTAGAAAAGATAAATGACCTGTCAATTGGTTCTGCCAAGATAGATAGAATGCTGAATGTTCGAAAAAATCATCTTGATAAAACCGAATTAGGTTTTGTTGCTAGCAAGTTGTCAGCCTCAACTTCACATCCTAGGTTTGTCAAAACTAGATTCTCGCATTAACTATTGATTGGCAACACTAGATTCTTGCACATTAGTTGTTGATCCAGTGCTCTTGATTGGTCATTAAGAACTTTGGTTCAAGAATCTTGATTTATAAGTGTTGCTTAATATTAAATGTATTTAGATCATTTAACATTAAAAACATTTGCACTCTTG
Source organism: Spiraea crenata (assembly GCA_033992175.1). Classification (NCBI taxonomy): domain Eukaryota; kingdom Viridiplantae; phylum Streptophyta; class Magnoliopsida; order Rosales; family Rosaceae; genus Spiraea; species Spiraea crenata. The sequence continues at coordinate 78,465 of JAVBHV010000057.1, read as the reverse complement.
CAGAGAAGTTTTATCCTGAAGATTTCACTCAAAAAGAGTTGCATCTTTTAAGATGTGAGTAGATAATTTATTACACAGATGTACTTCATCATCCTCAGTTTCAAAACTTGCCTACTCTCTTTGAGTCATGTCAGAGATTAGTTGAAATAAAGAAGTTGCATTTACTATCTGATTGATAGATTGATTGGCTTCGTATTAACTCTTCCTATTTCTACGACAACTACTGAGCGATCATTTTTAGCAATGAATCTCGTGAAAATAGCAGTTCGCAAAAGGATGGAGAATGACTTTCTAGCAGATACTATGATTGTTTACATTAAAAAGAAACTTTCTGAGAATATTGATCCAGATGCAATACTAAAGATTTCTATTCTCTAAAGGATTGCAGGAAATCACATGAATAGGTATGCTTGGAGTTCTTTTGGTGTAGATTTACTTTTTATCAAATGTGTATTCGGTTACTGCATTTTCTTTCTTATATATTTTTTTATGTTGAACGTTGTTGGAAAATTTAGAAATGGATATTTAAGAATAAGTTTTGATTCCAAAATTATAATTAGAGGTTGTATTCTACGAATCTTATAGGGAATGTTGGTATGCATAAAAAAATTTAATCGTCAAGGTTCAAGCTAACAGTTTTAGGTAGCCCACCCAGAAAAAATTTCCTAGTTCCTCCATTGATATTAAGTGATATATTTAGAGTGAATTTCAAAAATCCTCCTTGTAATCTCAATAAAATCCCACATAAGTTTTCTAGTCAACTAAATTAAGTCAATGTCTATCTATAAAGCGAGATTACTAATTAACCAATTGGGAGAGAAACGAAAAAGGAAGGGGGGAGAGGAACTTGAGGATTGGGTTAGGAATTTTTATCCACACCTATCATTTTTCTTCACCCACCAAACACTATATTTTTAGGGGCTTGTTATTTCCACTCACCATTACTCTTTTCCCACCCACCAATTATAATTAACACAAACAAAATTTAATAATTTATGGAGAAATTACAAAAATGGACAAAGTCCTCTTTCCCTTCGTCCTTCCTCCCCGGCCACCTCGTCCACGCCGTTGCCGCCGTCTACGCAACCACCACAAAACCCTCGACCAAATGCTTGTCGTAAGCCCTGCCCATGCTCATATTGCCGAGGAGGCTGGTGCAATTTGCATATGAGTAGCTTACTGGGCATCATGCAATTTTGTCAACAATCCAAACAAAAATTACTCAAGCATCAAAATTGTATCCTTCATCAAAATTGAGGGCTAGTTTGGTAGGGCTGAACTTATTTTTAAAGCTGCTTCTGCTGTGCTGCGAGAATAAGCAGCTGAAAAAATAAGCCGGGAAGCATTTGGTAAAATAATTTTGGTAGGGCTTTTTTGCTTTGTTTGGCATCTTTAATAGTGTTAACCAAAAGCAACCAAATTCACCATATACACCCAGAAAAAAACCCATATACAAACTGCAAAAAAACTTGCAGGTTTATGAAGCACAAATTTGAGCCTTCAGCAGCACAATCATCTCATCTAAATTCAGCATCACAATCATCACAATATGGAATTGCTACCAACAATTTTAGAAAGTCATAGAAGTGGACTGGATAAACAGCAAAACAGATTAGTGAAATGGAAAGCAATCGGCCCTCCGCTGATCGTGCGTCATCTCTCCCGACCCAGCCATCGCGTCGTCTCTCCTGACCCAGTCGCGGATCGCCTCGTTTGACCCAGCCGCCGATCGCCTCGTCTGACCCAGCCGATTGTGCGTCGCCTCTAGTGCGTCGACGGGGAGAAGCCGATGAGGCCGGACGACTCGCAGAGCCCACGGCCGTCGTCACTCGCTCGGCCCGTCGTCGTCTCCCGTCAGCATCATTTGTCGCCATCTTCACCCGCCATCGTTGCCTGCCATCGGCGTTGGGTCGCCCGCCATCTGCCATCGCCCGCCCGCCATTGACGTTGCCGCCCGCGGTCGCCCGCCATCGTCTTTGGTCACGACCATCTGTCGCGACCCATACCCACAGCCACGAAGAAGATCGAGAAAATGGTGTATTGAAAATAAGCAGAAGCGAGAAGCGAGAAGCAAGTTTTCACCGCTTCTTGTATCCTTCGTTAATTCGGCTTTAAAAAAAAAGGCAACTTCTAAAAGAAGCGGCTTTTCCTCACTTACAAAACGCAAAACTTATTATAAAAGTGCTTTTTTTTTAAGTTAAGCCCTACCAAACCCCCCCTGATAGTCCTATATAGCAATCCGAATCAGAAAAAGTTTCAAGCCCACCAATCACACCCAAATTCAATCAAAGACTTAATTTAAAGCCACAAATCCCTGTGAAGCAATCAAAGAGACAGCAAAAGTCCAAAAACCACTAGAATCAAACCCAATTCACCAATCCGAGTCAAGGATATGCTTTAAGGAAGAAGGTTTCGGCGGTTCGAGCTTGGGTGGGGCTAATGATGAGCATTTGGGTGGGAAGTGTGGTGGTTGGGTAGATGGGGGCAATGGCGTGGGCTGTGGTTGCGGATGGCAGAGGAACAGCAAAGAAGACTTTGTCTACTTTTGTAATTTTCTCATAAATTGTTTAATTTTATTTGTATTAATAATAATTAGTGGGTGGTAAAAGAATAATGGTTGAAGGAAATAACAATCCCCTATTTTTATTCATGAAATTTCCAATATTACCCATAAATTATAATAGAAATTTCAAAAGAACCTAATAGGCTTCTTTTCAAACTCAAACATTGTTTTTGTGAACTTGAAAATTAATATAAAATGTTAAAATAAAATTGAAAAGGCAAACAAGCACTTCACCTACAGAAAGTTCTCATTACTAACATCTCCACCCTTCTTGTATCTTTCTTGGTTTCAGTGAGCACCCATGAAGAACGATGGTGGGTGGCGATGTGGATGGAAGGTTTGATGTCAGGTATATATATTAATTGAATAGACCAAACTGTGTCAATGTGGCGTTAGGCTAGAATTTCATATGCCAAGTCATTATCTGTTGAATTTTTTTAACTGCCGAGATTTCACAAAATGAGGAGAAATGAGAATTTTTGGTTTGTTTGGTTCACATAATTATTTTGCTGGGAATTGATTTCCTATGGATTTTCTCAAGAGAATGGAATTCAAGATTTGTTACCCATGTTTGGATACATCAGTAAACTACACTTGGGAAACTACTTATTTTTATATTCCCATAGTATAAGGAATCGTTATTTGTTCAAGTTTCCAATAATACTTTTATAATTATTTTAATACAAAGGGCAATATGCGGTAATTTTTAAATTGATATGAGGATATTTTTATCTTAAACTCATGCTAAATTCGTGTTATTCCCCCTATTTTCTCCTTTCCTCACTTACCAAATATGAGAAAGGAATTTCTTTGCTTAATAAAGCACCCTTAAAAAATATATATATATATATATATATAGCACCCTTATAAAAAAATATATATATATATATATATATATGAGAAAGGAATTAAATGTCTCATAAAATTCTCAATTCGTGAATCAACCGCAACCAAAATGAAGAGACTCAGCATTCGGATGGTCCCTAAAAAAGTCCCGAACGGCAGGAAGGCCCATCCCACGAGCCCACGCGTCAGCAAGTAAAATCAGTTCCCATTCATGGAGGGAAAAGCAAAAGGCGGCAAAATTTCCAAACAGTACCATTTCCCCCTTAAAACTGCGGGTCCCGCAATTTCACTCCAATTCAATCTCTCCTCCTCTCGCGGCTTCAACACCGTCTCTCGAATCGTCTCCCTCTGAAACAACCAGGTACACTTTCTGGCTCTCTCTTAAACCCTAGCTTTCTATTTGCTGTTTGGTTGCAAAGAAACCAGAGGACTGGGCTTTTCTTACTAGATAATTGGATATTATATTCTTAATAGAAGGATCGAGAAAACTTGGCTCTGGATGGCGAAAAGTGATTTAGATTTGTAATTTTTCTTCTTACAAGGTTAGAATTTGCGCTTGGGCGTGTTTGATTGTCAGAAGCTTTCCTAGTAAAAAGGTGGATTTAGAGGAGATGCACAATTGTTATTGGGCCCATTAACTTTCTGGAATGTAATCTTAAGGTATATTTTGGTGCTTTTAACCTTGTCCTAGATCTCAAATCAGTAGGGTGGGAGGTGGCATCTTTATCTATTTTAGCTGCGCTATTCTAGGAACAGGAAAGAAGTGCTTATTATACATGAAGAAGGTTGTCCAATCTCTCTGCACTCTCATTGTTTTCGTTGTTTCTTCGTGTCGGATGCGTCTTGCCTTCCACTGTTGGATCTTTATGATAAAAGTCTTGATGGGGGTTGTGATTGATTTTATGACAGCATCTATCCGGATATGTTCAGTTCATTCATGTTTTGGCCATTATTCCTAAATTTCATGTGATTGCAATGAAGAAAAGTTGAAGTTATGTAGGAAGCATTATTGCAATGCTCAAAGTCATCTTCCTTGCAGAATCACGTCTTTTCGTATTACTTGATAGTTGATGCCTACTGAACTATGTACAGATCACCATCTCCTTTAGAGACGATAGCTTCAGTCCTTTTGAGTCTTTCTGATGGCATGCATATGATCATATTATCTATTTGTAATAGCCAAGTTCTGTGTGAAATTTTTGGTCATGTTCTCTCCAGGTTCCGGCTAAAGGTTTGTGCAGAGACATGTTATGGATACTAGGTTTTCTTAGTTTTAGCTTTTCATTATTGGAAGGTGTCTTGCTCCTGTAACATGCATACAGTGGTTTGAAATTGAAAATCTGGAATAATAATTTTGATTAGTTGTATGTGTCTCAACTAATTGGAAGTTCATTTGATAAAACTGCAGTCCTCCTATAAGGTATGAGTCAAATTCAAAAGCTTACATTATGAGCTTGAGATGCTGATGTGAAACTTGCCAAATGCAGTAGTAAACCAGGGTACTCAGATATTGCAACTAGCGTCTCACAGTGATATGAACAGGGCATAATTTCTTGCTCTCAATGAGGCGTTTCTGCTTACATGGTCAGAAATGTTTGCTCTCTGTTAGAGCGGGGCTTGTTTTGTAGATGTAAATGGTTGTAGTTTGTAGTGGTATTGTATGAAGTATACGCTGTGGGTTACATAAATATCACTGTTGTTGGATTTTCCCGATGCCATTTAACTTTATTTCTTTGGAGTTGGCTTCACGAGAATTTGACTTTCTGGTTTCTAGGAATTGGATGATTTCAGGATAGTTCATGGAGGCAGAATTGAATTTGAGCTATATTAGTTTTATCAAACTTACTCTTGGTGTATCATCTCCGGATACTATATAGTCACCAAGTTAGTAACAGAAGCTTGACATGCTTTCTTCTCATCAGCATTGTTAACCCTTTAGGTAATTGCGTCTCTTCGTATTCAACATTTTTTCCAGTATGGTAAAAGTATTGTAATTGCTTGTCCACTTAACACTGGGGGGCATTTGCAGTTGAGTTTCCTTTACGCTTTTGAATGTTAGATGAATCGAAGCCAATTTTTTTTAAAAAAATATATAATTCTAAATGCTTCCAGACCTTATTGATCCTGGAATTTGACTATTATCTAATTCTCTTGATACTCTTGACAATGCCAGACATCTAAGATTTACTTTTAAATTTTTCGTCCTCAACGTGAATTGTGATAGAGATATGATTTGAAATTTTCTTTCTGGATGCGGAAACAATAGGTTTTCTGAGGTTTTTTTTCTTGCTAGCTATTTCGAAATTTCTGAATTGTGTATTCTTTTATGACATCATCTAATGCAATTTTCCTTTAACCATAGATTTGAGATTTTGTTTCTTGATAACAAATGAAGAGCACTTGGAAAACTCAAATTCTTTTTTGGCCGTGAAACTATGATAACGATAGTTTTGGAAGGATTACTCCTTTTCGGGCATTTATTGAAAAGAATAATAGTGATTGTAATTCTGTACAGACTACAATCAACTCGTCACATTTTATGTATGAAAATTGCTTTCTGCTGCCCGCCTGTGACATAATGAATGCATCTCATGCTAGAGGATGAATAATTGAATGGGATAGAATTTGTTAGTCATTGTTCTTCTCAAACAGTCAGTAATCTTCTGTGTATCTGATGTAAATCTTCTATGCGCCATGGTCTGCTTTATATATTCTCTTCATTTTTGTTCTTGGTCAACTTACTTAAAGGATAGTGCAATCTGGGCTTTAAGGGTCGTGGTGCTCTCGTCTCCCGATCGAATGCCCTTACGCAAACGTAACCTGCAAAGAAATCAATCAGTTGGCAGGTAATCTTATTGAATAACCTGCTGCATTAATAGTATGCATCATCATCATCACTGCTGATAGTAGTTATGATTAGATAGGAGCTTATGTAGCATGATTGTGTAAATAACAATTTATATTGCCAGGAATTTACAGGTGTTTAACCCATTAAAGTCTATGCTGAAATGATTTAGTTAGTTAAATGTTCAAATTTATTGGTTATCCTCTGAATGTTCTAAATGCACTTATATTGTCTAGTAATCAATAATATAGTATATGAAGTGCTCAAACAAGAAGTAATTGCAAACAATTCAGGAGGTTGTGTTGATTTTTTCCTAATTGTCAATGACTAGATTGAGCTGTAAGTTAAATTGAAGATCTGAGTTGTGTCATCTTACTTCTTAGTCATTCTCACAATGTGCCTAAAGAGTTAGCATAAACTAAGCAGGCATTAATATGAACTGAAGGTAGTATCACGCACCTCGCCAAAAGCAGTATTGAATTCCCTCTGTTGATAGACCTGATAAACATAGGTATTGATTGTAAGCAACTATTACATCTTTAATTGTGACCATTATGTAACTACCCCGGAATCTTATTTATTTTACCTTTGAATATCGTTGATACAGAAGTTCCAAAGTATACAGTCCGTCTTGGCAAATTCCATATCCACCCTCTTGGAACATTAATTGGTATGAGGCTAGAAGAATGATCTGCGAACATCTGCATCAGGATAGAACTCTGTTTATTAATCTGGAATTAATGGATCTAGTGGCAAAGAAATGGATGGCGTAGTTAATAGCTGTTCTAATGGATGGCAGAAAGGAAACTCATTATATCAATATGGTTGCATGAGTGCGGGATTGGGGTCAATCTGAATTGCAGAAGGTTTACTTGCGAACTGATATTAATTTATCCAGATTGTTCACGGTATATAAACTTCAAAGATATCAATTTAAATAAGACTTGCCTCGTTGACTTGAAAATATGTCCCATTGAGTGGAAAGCTCCCTCTCATTGCTGTTCTACAAGGTATCTGTTACAAAGTTGAATAACTATCGGTAAACAAATGCAGGGAGTATTTTTTACTGCTTCTACAGATATCATAATAAGTTTTCTCACCAAAATTGTTCCTCTGACTGTTTGCGAAGTTTCTTCTCTTATACTATTGCATGAAAAACATGTTTTCTCATTGCACATCTTGTTTTGGTCTTGGGAGCCACACCTGCTTTCTGGTGGTTGAGTTGAATCAGCAGTTTCACCTAGTGGACAGAGGTGCAATATGTATCAGACAGGATATTAATTAGCCCTAGGTCATTCTTTCTTCTACAGTCTGAATTCTAAGTTATTCAGTTAAGTCCATGCATTAAAACTGCATGGTCTGAATTTTCTCAACAATGTATCTCTGTTTTCTAAGTGCAGTGGGTAGTGTGAGATCATGTGTTTTAAACCAACTGCTTCAAGAACGTTTTATTTTGAGCTTACCTGGTGTCCATATAGCAAGAAGATATGGGCTCGGATCATCTGGTTCCCGTCTGTCCATCTGTCATGTTGTATAGTGCTTATTTGAGGTTGAAAAAAAATAAAATGAAAAAAAAGCATCACATAGGTCCCTACACATTCTAGATATAGAATTTTGCAACTAACCCCTTCCAAGAGCGGATGTGAATCTGGAAGTTCATACCTGCATTATATCAGCAAAGGATCTATAAGTATGCCATAGATTTATAGTAGCACTTAAGATTGCCTATAGGTGTGTACAGTATGTCAAAACTGAGAGTACTTTATCATCCAGTAAAAGAATCCTGACGGTGGTGAATTTTTCATTAGGAAACCAAACTTTCATTTTTTTTCTAGATTGAGTATGCTATTATTTTGTTCGAGCTAATTAAATCATTGTGTATGAACCTTCAGAGTAGAAGTTGGTCGTACTTTAACTTGTCCAACCTGTTCCTAGTGTAATGCGAAGACTATGCTGTTTTGTGAGAATAGAAAGACATATACGTACACTTGGTGCTCTGTTCGTAGTCGACTGACATTCTTTAATTTGGGTGTTGGCAGAGAAGCAGCTTCTTGACTCAAGGCAACTAAAGCCTTGGACATGTCACCTTCTTGGAGGTCCATATTCTCTTCCATATAGTTTTGCAAAGTCTCTGTGAATTTTTCCATGTTGAGTTTTATGGTAGGAATATAGTCAGAGTCTTCACCAAAGTCCTCAATGTCAGTTTCTGACATCTCTGTGAATTGTTGTTCCGGCGTTGCTGGTTCTTCAATTATTGGTTCACACTTGTTAAATTGAGTTCCGGCATTCTGGAGTGAGTTGTTTTCAACTGGAGGCAGAGACATGGGAGTGACAGTTATAGTAGGATTCATCTCATTTGCAACTGGTACACTTGAACTCACAAGGCTCTTCTCTTCTGGCCCTGGCAGAGCAAGTCTTGCACTGCACCAAACATGGTTCGTATTGATTTCATGAATAATAATTGCATTCTCTTAATTTTTCCAATATGAGCGAAACATAATATATTTAATACAGCTTTCTCTTCATTGTTCCAATTGAGGCCTGAACCTCGTGCCTAGACAATTTACAAAGATACTAACTTGCTTTGTTGTTTATATTCCTGCACAGTAGCAGCAGTATGCATGTGATTTTTTGAGATTATTGTTCAAACCTTGCAAAAGCACTTGCGAAATGTCTACATTCTCCTCTCATTGGGCATGCATTGCAATTTGGTTTACTCTTTGTGCAGAAAACCTGAATATGAACCAAAATGTGAGGGACACGTTTGTTTTTGATTAATCACATATCATGTTTATAACTAACGAAAAGGCATGCATACCTTTCCAAATGTAATCATCTGGTAGTGCAGCTCATAACTGTGGTACATTGTCAGTAATCAGTAAAACCACAAGTTTGAACAACAAAAATAAGAACCTAAACTAACTTTTGCACATGAAAGCAGTAATCTTATATTAATATGAATGGTTTTAGGGAGTTAGGAGGTTACAGGGTGAGTTGATCAAGTTTGCACAATCTTGGCCATAGATACTTTTGAATTGTCTCCAGCATTGGGTACCTAGTAAGGAATATGGTTAGCATCTGCAAGTACTGGACAACTTGAGCATCTGTTTGTTGGAATATCATTACTTACAGTTCTAGGAGGTGTAACTGTAGTGATTCAGGCAGTGGTTGGAGAGGGACCCATCCCAGTCGTACTGCTATCCTTCCAACATTTGTGTCGACCTTTATGGAGCAACAAAATTTTATTAAGTATAAGCCTCAAATCTCTTGTGAGATCATAACTAATTAGTAGCCACATAATTGTTACCGGAAAAGCGAGGTGGTGAAGTGTTAAAAGCCTGACGCACTCCACACTTTTTAAGCCCAATCCTCGTATACTTAATAGATAATCCCTGCAGAATAAATCATTTGTGATAACTCTATAGGAAATACATTGCAAAGCATTGTTCTTCCATTTGGATTGTTAATGGGAAAAGGGGCAGTTTTGAAGTTCTTGAATAAAATGCTTTGTGTAGAATTGCTCACTTTGCTTTATCTGGGGGAACATCTCTTAACCATTCCAGATCAATGCTTCCATGTTCTTTAACCAGTCGGTTTAGGAATTCCTGCAAACATTTTGCAACCATGGTAATGATGAATGACTTATTAACTAATCCATTGATGTTATCTTGGAGCAATAAATGAGGCTCTTAATATGCATCAGGTCGTCAATCTGAATAGTGTAGAAGATAACCTGGATTCGTTCTGCTAGCATGTTGTTCATCCCTCGCTCTCTGATCGCATTGGAAATCTCTTTAACATTAGCATTTATAAGTGCTTCGTAGTCCAGTGAGTCCATTGCATCCTTATTTCTTTCCTTTTCCTCACCATTTGCCTGCACCTGCTTCCTCAAAATGTCCCAGTCAACTGCATTCTTTTTCTCGCTCTCAGTCTTTGCTTTTCTACCTTTTGGAACATTTGTCTCGTTGTGTGACTGGCCACAGGAATCAATTGACTGATTTTCCTTGTGCATTTGCTTATTTACAACAGAGATATTGTCGACATTGAAAGATCCCTTTTTGAGCTCACTGGCATTTGGGACATGCTGTAGGGTATCACTCTTCTTTTGCGGAAGTGCTTCAGTAGACTTTACAGGCTCTGGGACTGATGTGTTTCCCAATGGGGAGGTTTGGTTTTCCTCACATTGGCGACTGCAATAGGAAGGTTGATTGCATCCACTGCTTGAGCTTGGCTGATCTGTTGAGTGCTGTCTGAATGATGCAAATGGGTCTTTTGTTGGTGTTTCTTGAGAACTCACCAAAATATTCTGTTCCACACAGGGATCAACAACACTTCCTGACGGTTCATCATCTCTTAAGCTTTTCATTTTTTTCTCTTTTATGATATCATGCCGGGAAGTAGTTGAAGGCCAAGAAGATATGCTTTCCTCACTGAAAGTTCCAAATCTCCATGCCTCAGGTTCTCCTGAATCTGGGTACATGTGAATCTGATTGTTGCTGGAAGTTGCAATTGGTACTTGAATATTTTCATCGTGCAGATGGATTAGATCAGTGAAATAAGTGCCATTGAGATGATCTGATCCTGGCTTCAGCGGACCATATTCTGTATAACCATTGTTGGATCCATCATTTAATAGTGAACTTCCACTTACTTCACGGTAAAAGTCCTGAAACATGGTCGCATTCTCCATCTTTTGATTTGTTTCAATGGAAATATCAGTATTGTGGGTTTGGCACCTAGTGATATGGTCTGCTTCTGGATTGGAGACTGGGTACGGTCTGGTTCCTGCAGCACTTTCAGTGATGGAGGATTCAAAAGAATCTTGAGAAGATACAAACTCTTCTTCCAAACATTGACTATGAGCCTCTACTAATTTCCTTCCAATTCTCGAGTTCCCACTGCCTCTCTGGTTTTCTGCAGATTCATGTAGTGTCAAAGAACTTTGGTTGTAGATTGGTTGACTTGATATTTCTTCATGCCATTTCGATGCATCATCTGGATGTGTCATGCAAACTTCTGGTTCTGTAACTAATATGCTTGTCCCAACCTTCTCTTCAGCTTGATGATTGCTCACCTTAGGTGGAAATCGTGCTGCCAAACACATGAAAGCAGAGCTACAACATGCAAAAAGAACAAAGAAAACAGTGTTCATTCCAAGACATTTGACTATGGCAACTTGGTGATGTAATCATGCTAAGATAGTGAATGTACCTGGATAGATGATCTGAAACATTCTGAGTGAGGAAAACACCAACCACTGAGTCAACAACCGATCCTTTCCACCGTGAAAAACGTCTATCACCTGTACAGAATATCATGGGATTAATCATTCACACTCACAGAAACTTTTTAACTTAAACGGGATTGGGTTGGTTTAGTTACGTTTCACATGTAGTGAAGATTATAGTTCATGACAATCCAATTTAGGCTAAAAGATAAGGTTTTGTACCTTGAACAAGGTGCATCCGTGCAATAAACGATTCAACTCGTCCTTGGAAAACCTTTCTTTCCTCTTCCCAGTACTTCTCCTTTTCCTTGTCAGTTCCTTCCATGCCTTCATTTCCCTCTTTGCTCATCAAAAGGTTCCATACCCGATTTGTTTCTGGGTCAAGCTCTACTTTAGGCCGTGGCTTACGCTTCTTAACAGCCCCTTCATACAGAACAACTGCACCATCTCCTCTGTATGGGACAAGTGCATTTTGCTCATGCTCTTGAGACTGGCTGCAGCTTCCATTGAGGTTCAAGGCAGTAAACCTGTCAATAATATAATCGATGGATGTACAGTCTCTTGCTATTGGAAACCCTGCATCATAATCAATTTGTTGTCATCATTTATGGGAATTGAGAGTAATTATTAACGTCATACATCTTTTAGAAGTTTATACAGTGGAAATTACCAATTGCTTTTGAGGGAGGTTGCTGATAATCATGTGATGCATCCTGTCCACGCTGAGCTTTATCTGTACTTGATGACACTGATTGTGGTACAGGGGGTCTAGCACCCTTCTTCTTTCTTTTGGTTAATGCAGTATGCTTCTTTTCTGACGTGTTAACATGGAGATTTTGAAATACCTGCCCGTTTCCTGGTTGAAAGGAATTTCTGGAAGGTGATAAGGCAAGCTGCTTGCATGTCTCAATTGATGAATGGGTAGAAAAGCTAACTGGAGATAGTTCTTGACATGAATGTGATTTTAATGGCATCTGCTGATTCAGAAAATTGTGCCCAGGAGCAAGCGACTGAGTGTGCTTGTCACCAGTAAACTCATGGATCCCTTTGTTCTGACTCTCTGCAAATCCATTTGAATTGACATAATTTTGCCCTCTTCTTTCAACTTGTCCCAGGCACTCCTTGATTCGTCTAATGTCATATATGCTCAAGTATCCGTTCTCAAATTTCTGTTTCTTATGACTTTCTGAAAATGCTTTGCCAATAGTGCAACTATTTCTCTGATAGCTATCGAAATGCATAATCTCTTGGCACAATAGTGAACTAGGAGGATGATTGGTAGAAAGATGTGTTTGGTCAATAGTCTGACAGTGTTCCCTCTTGGATCCCCTTCCTTCACTTGGAAGGGAGAGAACCTTTGGCACAGACGGAGAACCACCTTGGTTGATAATGTCTTTAGCCTTCTGAAGGTTAGCAGCGTTAGTTTTTGCTCGAGTGACATCTTCGCCTATCCCTTTGGCATGGCTATACTGCTGCATGGGAGTATATCCATCTCTCCAGCTTCTCGGGCATAAATCAGAATACCCATTATCCACATGTCCACTTAAGGCATGCAAATTTTGAATATACATGCCTGTTGAAGCAAATGGGGTTGCAGATGCTCGCCTTTCTGGCAACAATGTGTAGTTATCTGGCATATGAATCCTGGAAGGGGTAGAGTTACTCATACTTCCTGGTATCTGTTCTACCATCAAATGATTGTGTAGGCCGGCACCCTCGGCTGGCTTTGTTTTCAAAACTTGGTTAGTTCCAGTGCTCACATGTGTCTCTTCAGAGTCCGAAGTTAAATCAATTATATTTTTGTTCCCTTGTTGCATCTCCCCTTGCTGACCATGTACTTTGCACTGGTTTTCATCCATGGTCTTTTCCGAATCAAAATGCAAAACTCTCCTACATGATCTTGGGACTTGCCCAGAAGTAGGGTATGTTGTCTCTCCTGTACCATCTGGTAGTTGACTTGGGGATTCCTTTCGGACAGTCTTCCTTACATACTTTCTCTTTGCTGGTCGGTTCTCCATCGACTCTGCATTCTTGGGAGTTGCAGGCTTTGGTGCCTTCCTGGGCTTGCTTTCTCTTATTACCTTCGGCCTATGTTTTCTTCTCTTGGGTGTTTTTTGCTGGGGTGTCTTGTTTAGATCGATCCCTCTGTCACTTTCCATGTCGGAATGTTTGTTTTCCTTGTATGGCGTAGAAATCGCTGCTGATGATGAATCTACAATGTTCTGTAACATCTCATCACCATGGTTTTGAATTGTTTCATCTCCTATAGACATGACTAATTTCACCGGCTTGCCTTTCTCCGTACTAGCACTTTCATCTGTCAAGGGGTTCACTACTGAAGAAATCTGGTTCTCAAAATTCTCGGCCTGATCTGTTGCGAATTGGAGTAGGCCGGCTACAGATAAGGCAGCTTCTGCTTCAGTAGGCGAGGAGTTTAGATCATAGCTTCTTACTTGTGTGGTGATATCATCTGTCCACAAAAGCAGTTCCTTCATCAATTAACATTTTCAAATAATTCCATCAGATGAAATATTTAATGCATTGCTATTTATCTATTGACTTCAGGCTTTAGCCATTGTTTGGTGCAAAGGTAAAAGCTTTAGGATTTCCAGTACAACTAGCCATTGGATTTCAGAGAGAATTACCACTTCCAAAATTAGGCGGGGAGACTTCTGGGAGCTAATACTAGGTAATTAATATCATCTTTAGTTCAAACTATAAGAGATCCTAAAAGCCTATGTTCATGTTCCTTTCTATAAAAAAACTGTATGTTCTTGATGTGAATGATTTCTTTTTATTAAATTTAAATTATTTGTCAATGTGAAAATTCTCACAACTGATTTGACATTTGAATACAGTATGAAAGTTCTGCACGGAGATAAGCTTATCTATGATAATACCCTACATACCATATCACATGCAAACTTATGATTGCTGGACCTCAAATTGATTTGATTAGATGCTAAACTTTTTTCTCTCTTAACTTTTGGTAATCATCAAGGAAATTTTAGCAGAATAAATGACAACACCTACTATTCTGAAAAATTTTGTGGCAAATCTATATTGCATAAGTGGTGAAGGAGAGAACGGAGTCAAAATACTTACAGTCACATATCTGGGACGAGCTCTCACCGTTACTCAATAGGTTTGAATTTGAGCAGTGATTTTGGTTGCTAAACAACCAATTAAATGCATTTGAATTTCTCTGGCTGTTGTCAACTTCAGAAGGAAAGTCCATAAGCAACTGCCTGTTTATCACCGGACTTGAAGGATAAGAACTACTGTTACAATTTTGGTTGGTTAGCAAGAATCTGCGTAAGTTGTTTCCTTGGTTGGCTGCTTGAGGATGCAGCTTAGGAATTAGAGGTGTGCTTGCTGCCATGTCCACACTTCTGCTCAGATTCCTGTTCCTAGAGGCAACATAAGCTGCCTTATCATGCAGCAGTTGTGTCACTGAACGATTGTTCCAACTTGGGCCGTCATTGCTGAACAACTGTGTGGAGGAGCCATCACTGCCGAGCAACTGTGTGAAGGAGCCTGGATTGTAGGAGCCTGCAATGTGATTAATCATTTGATTACTCTCACACAGACTTCCATCATAACCATAAAGCCCTCCGCTAGAATGGAGCTGTCCAATAGGGCTGAAAGATTGAGCCATGCCATTGTAGCTAGCCCCCATTTGTCCATGCTCACTGGAAATTCCAGTTAGTTGTTGCCAACTAGCTCCCGGCAGATAGTTCCCATGGGCGTTGACAGGGATCGAATGAGGCTTGATTGGAATTGGTTTCTGTGGAGTCACCGGAATCCAAGAATCCCCCAATCGAAATTCCTCATTAGGAATCGAAAACCCCTCTCCAAAGTTCATCCTTGATCCCCGACAGTTAACAAAACTATCCAACTCTCCTTTCACTTTTCTGTCTCATTAATCTCTCTTCCTGTCTATACCACTCTCTTCTCCCCCGGATCAGATAAGTTTTGTGGAAAACCGGCAATGTCCGATTCTCTCAGCAAACCCTTCTGTTGCTTATCCTCATTGCCCGAATTCGCCGTCCCGGACCGCACAAATACATTCCCCACAGATACAACTCCCACCTAACATGTAATGCATAGATAGCACACATTAAAGAAAAAATCTTTCCTTCAGATTATGGAAAAAACAAAGAGCAGCATCTCTGTTATTAATTCTAAAAATCATCAAAACCAGACATTTCACAACAATACAAGGCCAGCCTTTGTGCCCTCCAAAACATGGAAACCATGAATGCCAACAGAAACCAAATTAAAGCACGAATATTTGACAGTAACTGAGAAATTAACCCATCTTCTGAATCTGGGTAAATTTGATGATTCAATATCGGATTAAATGGCAAAGATTGTGAATGATGAGAAATCTTGAGAGAATCAAATTCGATATGAAAAGGAAATGTAACAACTAATATTGGTTGGGACAAAGTATGCATTGAATTAAAGTGAAAAAGCTTACAGAAATGGTAAAATGTATTTCAGTGGAGGCAAGCTTAGCTCACCGATCCGGCTGAGAGACTCGGAGTCGGAGCTGGACGACTCATGGGTCAGTCAATGCCGGAAAATGCAGTCAGTTTCCACAGTAAAACAGGGGAAGAGAGAGAAAGAGATGAGAGAGATAGATAGAAATAGAATGGAGTCTAGAGAGAGAGAAGCCAAAACAGATGGGCTGATACTTTATTTATATAGTAAATTGGAAACTAGTGTGGGCACCTCCTCCTATGTTTGTACAGTGGGCACACCACCCCCCTATGTGTGGTTAATGACTTTTCTCCAAAGCTGTGAGAAACTACTTTTCAGTGGTTTGTTGCTTGAGTTTAGTGCATTGGAGTGGTAAAAGTACAAGTTAAACTAATCACCATAGTGATTTTAGCACTTCTTGTTATAGTCAATGGTAGGAATGTGAGCTTCTGATTTCTCTTATGAATAACAATAGAGGACTTTTCAACCCAAAAGAAATTATAAATTGGAGAATTGAAAGTTATAGTTCATGGTATTTGCACATAAAGTTGATTTGAACAAATAAAATACCGTCGTATTACATCAACATCAAAGATACTGTAAATTTATTTAATTAGTTATGTTTGTACATTTCGAACCTCCGAAAAGTCTCTGTCTTATTCCTGAGATAACTTTTCTTTTTGATATTTCCACGCATGATTTATTGGTATGAAATTCATTTCACATCTGGAACCAATTTTTATGAAAACGCAGATATGATTGCCTTGTTGGCATAACTATTTGAGATATCTTGTCATAAAATATAAAAGCGGAAATCTCGGAATACATATCTGTGTATCACGCGGAGAAGCAAGTAATAATTTATGATAGGTGCTATAAATATATCATACAGCTCAACGTCTCACCTGATGAATTTTGCATCTTGACCTATATCTACTATTGTATCTAAAACATGGTAAACATATAAATGCAAAAGGTGTAGCTCGTGAACTTAGTCGGTTTTACTTAAAAGTTAAAAAAGATCAGGATGGTATCAGTATAAGTCCATTTTAGACCAGCGGAGCAATGTAGCATGTTATAGTTTGCGTTGCAAATTTTGACAGCCCAGCCCGAGCCTCCCTTCCACTAGTAAACTTTGTTTTTTTTACTATTTTTTAAATCATTTTATGTGTCAATTGATGTATACATGGGAAAAATAAAAAATAATAAAATAGGTGATTTTAAAATAGGTGGTCTAGCATTGTAAAGGTACACTTATGCTACTAAGAATATTATAATTGCCCAAAAAAGAAACGTAACATTTTATGCGGACTTTTTCATATTTGAAAATATAAGGGTGCTCAAATAGTGATATGGGGTGACTTGAATAACTAGGCATATTAAATTGGTATGCCTAGCAAGTAACATCTTTGTCCTTGTCTCCCAACTTATTTAAGTAGCGTATTTTAGAAACAATCTTCCAAATAAATCAAGTAGCAATTACAACGTATTAAAAAGTGTTTGAGAAACAATCTTTTTTAATAAACCAAGTAAATGTGAGCTTATCACTCTTGGTATCAAAACGGTCAAGTCAAATACAAATATAGTGCATTGTCATCTGTATTTATTTAGGAATAAATTAGGTAGGGGATGCAAAATTGTTTTGGTAAAAAATGAAAGACCATGAGTTTCTTTCGGGGTAAATAAAGACCATAAGTTTTCATGTAACTACAAAGCTGCCATTAAGATGCTGGTTGTTAGAATAGAATGGTCCACAACAAGATACCTTTTTTATATATAAATAAATTGAGTATATCAGCACATGCACTTTGAAATTCACGCAGTTGGGGAACCTGGCGTTGACCTATTAACATGAAGCCGCCTGGGTGCAGTTTCTGGTGCTCACCCCAGGATTCAAAACCTGATATAAAAATTAATGTATGGTATTCCTAGTTACTTAATTCACGTATTATATGCACATGTATGAATTTTTTTTAAAAAAATACAATTTGTATTCAAATTATTTCAAAAATATGGTAAAAATTACATATTTTTTTATCTTAAATGTATTATATGTGAATTATATACGTATTGACATATTTTTGAACAATAATACACATATTATTCACGTATTTCATCCTTTTTTTCACATATTATTGAAAAATATAAATTATAATTAAAAATAATTAATATATTATAAATGGCCAAATTTTTTACCGTATTATTTGAAATTTTTTACCGAATAATACATGTATGTACGTTTAACGTTCTATACTAATTCCATATTTTACTAACTAGGCTTGTATTAAAAGAAAAAGCGCGAGATTAGCTGATGTAAAAAGTGGGAAGGCTATGGGCTTTTAATAAAGCGGATTAGTTGGCCTATTGCCCCCCATTTTAACTGCAACCCATCTACTCTTTAGCTTTAGCACTATGATTTATATTCCAAACTGAACAGAAAATTGAATAAATGTGTGACTGACAATGACTAATGAATTACATAAAATAACAGGAATAGTAAAAAGATAAAAAATTATTTATATAAAAAAAAAAACCCCAAGCACGAGAGCGATGGAGGTAGGCTATGGCGATTTCGCTGCTGCCGTCCTCTTGCCCTTGCCTTCCAGCCATCTTTCGTTGAGTCTTCCCCTTCTGAGAATAGCCCAGCCACTAGTGATGTCATCGATGGAGATTAATATCTTTGTTGTTTCCTGATCGTCCTAACCTTGGCTCCTACTTCCCTTCCCCATCTTTCGAATTCCACTATCACCACCACCATTACCATCCCTCTTCCCCTTCGATGGTGGCGTCCCGCACAACACATGTTGTCCCTTCTAGTTAGGCCTCATCCTCATTTGATTCGCCTTCTGTCGAAATATCATTTGTTGCTCTGCCATTGTAGAGATCATCCCTAGATCTAGCAGCCATTCCCCAGCCTCTGTTTTCCTTTGTCATCGGGGCCTATCATCCTCCTCCCGAAATCAATCTTGATCCGCCTCCCACTCATAGCCGATGTTGTTCCCCTCTGTCATCTAGTCTCTAGTTTGCCGCCAAACTCCATCATTGCCTGCTAGTCTATGGATACTCGGACATGGGTCAGAAACCTCATGGGGTTGCCCATCATGCCTACCTACTCGATCTGGGAAATTCACCCAAATAGGTCCATCTACTTGATTCGGTATGTTGGCTTGACTTGATCCAAATACTCGACCCGATTCACTGTCTCGATATGGTTCTTCCTTGGGCTGGGTCTGCGAGGTCTTTTTTTTTTTTTTTTTTTATCCTAGGAAACAGGTTTGTCCCAAGGGTTTGGAGGTAGCTTGGCCTGTTGTTATTGGATCTGAGGTTATCTTTAGCAATGAAATTTAGGATAACTTAAATACTATTAACCCTATTTTTGTGTAAAAAAAATATCTTTAGTAATGGGTTGGCTAAAGGATTTGGGGGGTGGCTACCACAAGCCCTTTCGCAAGCCTTTTAGCCTCTCCTTTTGTGGCGCCCACACCAAATTTACCAAGCCCACAAGTAAACCTCCCTCAGCCACTAAAAATGATAAAATTTAAGGGTAGTTTAAATCTTTAAAAATAAAATAAATTATTAGATGACTAAAATTTAGCCCAATATCCCTTTAGCCCATTTATTACTTAAGATGGCATGAAGATTTGGCCTTTTCACTGATTCCCCAGGTATTTGAGACGATGTCGAGGCGTATGTCACTAGCTAAAGATAGTGGTCATCGGTCGCCAACAACATAGAGAGGAGCTGAGAAGTCATTGTCCAAGGCAGTGGAGTTGTTGTGATACACCCCATCCCCAAAAATGGGCTTCACAGGTGCAACCATCACCCAAAAGGGTCATGAAGTCTAGACAACCAAGAAATAACACGGAAGACAAGCGAAAGACAAAAAAAAAAAAAGAGTCAGGTTGCAACTTACTATGACAGAAGACATTACAAAATACACGGTACTCGCATCTCAAAGGACGGATTAATACAACACAAATATAATCTAGAATTACATTGAAACCCTACTCTGCCGAAAGGGAATCATGGCTATCCAAAGTATCATGTTCGTCGCGGGGGTGCTCGTCACAGCTAAACTTGAGGGGGTACAAAACAAAGGATAAGTGGATGAAAAAATCAAAGGTTTCGAAAACAATTACTTTCTATAAATATAACCCCCTTTGTAAAACCCATATTACATATGTAGGATATTTGTAATTGGCTATCCTTGTACAAAAATATTGTAATCAATCACAAACTCAATTAGATTAATTAGGACTTAGTTCTAGATTTGAAGATCAAGGATTGAAGACTTGATGATGTTTACATGTTCATATTTTATCCTTACATGCATTCATATAGGTTTGCTAACTTAGTTTCTTCGGGAAAAGGTTTTACAAAAATCAAAAGTTTTCATGTTTAGGTGACTGGTCAACTTATTTTCTCACGTGAACTCTTTCCTGACAGCAGATTATGTCAATCACTTTCCTGACAACATTTTTGTCTTTTTGCTGAAGTCAAACTTCATCTGTCTTGCAATTCGAATCTGCCTAGGTTTAGAGGAAGTTCAAGTCAACATGGACAATTTGTAGGCATATATATCTTATCCTTTGTTGCCCGTTTAAGCTAAACCTCAACCTCACTTTCATTAGGGTTTTGAGTCTAAAATTTCATTCATCTTTTCAAAACTCTCTTTATTTTTCCTGCACTTCCTCTGTGTTTTTCTCTTTGTGCTCTTGAGTGCTCAGTTCACTTACATAGAGACTAAGCAACAATTTGAGGATTGCATGCGTTTCAAAGCTTTGTTTCTAAGTTTGGTTTTGCAAAGAAAACTTTTTATCCAAACATTGAAGAAGCTTTCTTCACTGTTTCGAACTCTCTTAAAATTCATACATACTTGAGTCAAAATAGTGTGTGCAATCTTTGTCTCTTATGTTCATGTATGCTTGTAGACGAGGTTGAATTGTAGGAGTCCTTGACTTCGGTTTTTACTATACAGCTTTGTAGCTTGCTGTAGTAAACCCAGTTTTTGACTGAATTCCTAAAGTTTTGTAGCTCTCTAGAAATGTGTCAATGACTGGTCATATAGTATCACTTCATACTTTCATCGGTGCCACAGACTAGAAATACTTGGGTATTGTCTAGGAAGCATTGACCAAACAAGGATCCATTGGACATGAAGTGAAGGAGAAAAGGCCGCACATGGAAAGCTGCATCTACTTAGGTACAATTAGATATTGAGCTATGTGATTCTTTGTATTGGGCATTTTCTGCCATTTCATAGTGGAAGGCCAGTCTTCTGATAGACCCTAGTTTTTTTTAACCCCTTTTAGGTTTTTCCGGGTACCAAAATATTGTGTCCATCTCTTTGAATTGTTAACCACTTGGCTAAAGTAAAACTGAACTTATTTATGCAACAACTTTAATTGACATGCAATCGGACAAATCTGTGTGACTGGTCATCTCAACTGCAGCATTAGAATGCTGGATTGAATAAATTGTAGTTGTGGATAACTCACACAATTCAATCTTCACTGAATCTATTGGGGACCTAAGTTGGCATAACATTTGAGTGTGGTTGAACAATTCACTAGCATACACTAAATGGTTATTGCTAAGGAATGGATTTTATAACTTCTTTTAAGATAAAATAAAGTGCAAGTATTATGTCAGGTTTATCACATCAGGTGACTGGTTATCTATGTAATTTGTTTGAATTGAAGAGAATTATTTGAAATTACCTCCAGCATTGCCAACCTTCAACATATAATAACAATTGTGTTATCGCCAGTCAACTTATACGAAAAATGTCACATACCGGGACCGCTCCGCCATAGCACGATATTGTCCGCTTTGAGCACCCTCCTCTGGCCCTCACGGTTTTGTTTTTGGGAGCTCACGAGCAACTTCCCAGTAGGTCACCCATCCTGGAATTGCTCTAGCCTCAACTCGCTTAACTTCGGAGTTCCCATCCCCTCCAAAGCCAATGAGCCCCCAAAAGGCCTCACGCTAGATGGAGGTGGGCATGTACATATAAGGCACAACACCCCCTCTCCGTTGGTCCATGTGGGATCTTACAAAAAAACAATTATAGAACCACAACTCAAAGTATCCTCAAGGACCTTGTAGAGGTATTATACACAGTACCCTCGAACCGCGAAGGGTTAGTACATACGATATACACCATACCCTTGTACGTATAAATAATAATAAATCACGTGTACCTACTATCACGTGCCACCCACAACCGCGTAGGGAAAGCTTGCACCGAAAAGTAAAACTAGCAATTGGAGTCTTCAGTGTGGGTGAACGAACATGAAAGCTACGTCCTATGGTCATAGACTAGGTACTAAAAATATACGTGTGATACTAAGTGTATAGGCAAAATTGAAAAGGAAATGGAACCGTAATATATATATATATAGCAACTTCCAACACAAAAACAAAAACATATAAAACAAAACCATCCACTAATAGTCAGTGGCGGATCCAGGAATTTTGGAGCAGAGGAGCGGAAAGTTGGACCAATGTTTGCCGCCTGCCGTTCAGAGGTTCTGCTGCCGCCAGCCCGCTGCCCTTTCAAAGGTTCTACTTACTACTGCCGATTTTCCCTAGTTGCCACGGCCTGTTTGGGAAACTGAAAATGGAAAGAGAAGAGACAGCGAGAGAACGCTGCCATGAAAAATGAAATCTACTAAGAAAAATGAAACAACTGCCATGAAATTCCAATCAAAATTTCAACCAAAACACTTAAATTCCTTGTCACAGTCCAAAAGAGTAGAAACCACAAAGAATGAACAAAAGGGTACTTATTTGTTCTTTGTCCACATGAAAAATCAACTAAGATCATCCTCTTCCTACTTACAAGAAAGCGGTGTCAACCATAATAACGACCTATACTTCAAGAACTCCCATTAATGCAGTTTACCACGTCTTCCAAACCAGAGAAAACCCAACATTTCAACAACAGAACTTCTCTAGCAAAATTATATAATACCGCTATCAAGGAAGTTCCTTACTACTAATATCAAGGACAACGTAGTTTATGCTCACTATTAAAGTGAAAAAAAGAGTATCTTTACTATCAACATTAAAGAAACAAAAGTAACTTGAAGAAAACACCATCAAATATCAACTCTCTGGTTAAATGGCCCTACTCAGTTCACTGCAAACACATCTTAAGTTCAAACCAGCTAATACGACGATGTTATCTACATTGCTCACCACTTCAAAAACTTACCCATCTCTCCAAACACAACAAAGATTCAATTTTTTAATCGAAACCTTAACGGAATAGAATTCGAAAGGCTAACATTCCCCCAAACAAATCACCAATTCAACAAAATTCACAGAGATACAATTCACAGCAAACAAAATTCACAGAGATACAATTCACAGCAAACAAAATCAACCTAAAGCTTCAGGAAGCTAGTAACAACAAACAAACCAGCATTCACTTGGATTCTAGGTCAAGCTGCTCAACTTCCGAACTCACCTGCATCGAATTGCTATTGGCCAGGACTTTATCCGGGGCGCCCATCGCAGCTCCTCACTCCGCGATTCGAATTCGCAGCTAGAGTTGAATTGCATACAGTTTCTGGAGTGTACTTGAGAAGCGGCACACAAACGCTGCGTTCGAAGTCGAGCTGCTCCATGGCGGCGCTAGATTTTTGGTTCAAGTGGCTCTCCGAGCTCCTCTGCCTTACAATCTCTGACAATAAATTCCAGCAGAAATCAAACCAACAATCCATTTCGTTCCATCAATTAAAATTAAGAAAGTTAGGGATTGCATACTTGGAAATTGGAACTGGAGCTTGTTGGTTGCTGCGACTAATGATGGAATGGACAGTGGCCGAGCGGAGCGGATTGAGCGGCGTCTTCTTCGCAGAGGGGCGGAGCTGTCCCAAACCCCGCTGAATTTTCCGGCGAGCAGAGGGGCGGATGCGTACTTCCGCTCTCACATGGATCCGCCCCTGCTTACTCCTGACAATCAATGTTGTTCTGCAAAGCTATCTTGGTCGTTGTCAAAGGTTCGATTACCTAGAGAGGCTACCAAGTCAACTTGTAGGCGCATTAGGAATGTAAAACTGCATCGGGAGCCTACAGCCAAGTGTCACCGCCATTGACCGCGGTTGATTGGAAGAAACTGCTTCAAAATTATTGATTCAATGGACCAAATTGAAACCCAAGTACCAAGGAATCCGAAACTACCTTCAATTTCACGAAACTCCACCATAATTACATCGAAAAAGTCACCAGGGGCAGTGAGCTCATGGATGCACCGCCGCTGGTCGGAATAGCTCGTGGCTAGTAGAAAATTGTAGCTGATGTCGAGAAGAATCCAACAGTATTGCTCGGGGTCTAATTCGATGGGGTATGGTCGTACTCTCCTTTGATTTGCTCTACATATTCTCGCCGAAAAACAAATTCTCTCTGGAAATTGGAAATTTTCCGGCAAACATCAAATACTCCAATGTACTATAAAAACAATATGTCTAAATGCATCTACTCAATCCAAAGAATCGTTTAAACCAACTTTCAATACTTACCTCCACCGGAAATGGCCAAAATACGGCCTGAAAGATTGGCCATTTGTGTTTTAGTTTGCTAGCGACGATCCGCTTCAAATTAGAGGCTGAGAGCAGTTGGGTTGTGTTCGTGAGGATGAGAGAATGAATATTTCAAGGCTCATTTCATCCGGTAAATGGCCGGAGTGGCATTGTCGGCAATGATTGGTGGTGGCGGCAATTTTTGGGGTGTGTTGAAGAGAGTTTCTTTAGAAGAAAAGAGAAAGAGGACTAAGAAGAAGCAGCTGAGCAACCAACCAGCACCCTTCGGAAGGTTCCCAACCAATGAGAGTCTCCCATGTGGCAGGCTCTCCTTCACCCAATTTCTCAGTCGCCAACGCGCTCGTAATGATGAGTACTTCGAAAAGAGTCTAATATTACAGTTTGAAAGTTAATCAAAAACTCGAAAGTCGACATTTGACTAGTAAAGGCATTATCATAAATTTAATAAATATTTTGGGACGGGTCGTAACATGTTGGGTCCACAAGAGGTGGGCCACCAATGAGAAATAGTTGGATCCAAGAACATAACCAAGTTTGGCTAAGGCTGGCAAGCCCTATAAGCCAAATAAGCTTAGATACGCCTAGAAAATGCTCAAGAAAAGAAGATGCCTCATAAGGAGTCAAAATGTGAAAGAAAAGGTTAGGAAGCTATACTCTGAAGAGTGCATTGCGGTGACCCAACATGATGATCTGGCGGCAACCGGACCCAACCCCCTTAGTATGTAGTGGTTACCTAGGGCTAGATTGCTTGTGTCATATCGTGACTTTTTAGCCGGCACCTAGCCTCGAAAGATGACTTTGCAGGGATGATTTTAGCTTTACTACCGATATTTTGTAATACAAATGGGTTTTCTATTCTTGTTCATGGGGGCTAGTTCTTAACTTCTTTAGATGTTGTCTGCTACTCCGGTTTTATTTTCCAATTAATAAAACTCTCTATCGGTTATCTTTAAAAATGCAACATAAAATAAGGGAAATGTTATTTTGTACTCGGAAAAGGTCATTGTGCTCTCCACTCTTGTATTCTTTTTAAGGAGATGATTTTGGCACACCCAAAATCACCTCCTACACACCCTTATGCGATCCCGGCCATTGATTCCTCATTTATAATTCAATCCAACGGTCAACATTGAAGAGGGGTGTGCAGGAGGTGATTTTGGGTGTGCCAAAATCACCTCCCTTTTTTATATACATAAGTGGAGTGTACAATGACTTTTTTACAATGTCAATATCAGCATTTTTTTTAGATACAATATTAGCACTCTAAAATAAAAAGAGTCTTTGAGAAAGTGAGCGAGAGTACATAAATTATTTAAAAAAACTTAAATGCACTGAAACTGCTTGTTTCCTCTAATATGAATAAACTTGGAACTATTGTGTGAAGATGATTAATGCTTATGTTACTAATAGGGCTCGTTTGGTTCACGGAATTGGGGCTTGTAATGGGAATCTAATTATATTCTCATGTTTGGTAAGGGATGGAATGAGAAAGAATAGGAAAATGGAGGAAATAGGATGGGTTTAAGATTCCCATGAATGTGGGAATCATATTCCCACCCACCCCTGGAAATAGATTTTGTTTCCTAGGAATCAGAAATTATTGGACGAAAATATCCTCATAAAAATCTAAAAATTACATATATTGCCCTTTAGACACTCTTGAATTTAAAATAATTATAAGGGCATTATTGAAAATGTTAACCAAGCATAATTCCTATTACATGATGTACCAAACATGAGAATGGAAAAAATTGTTGTTTCCCAAGCATGATTCTTTCATCTATCCAAACATGGGAAATGAATCTTGAATTCCATTCTCCCGAAAAAATGCATAGGAATCATATTCGCAGAAATATGATTCCGTAAACCAAACGGCCCATACTGTGTAGCAAAAAGGAATGCAAATTGTAAGAGCATGTCCACCCCAAAATGGTGAATTGCCTTTGGCAATCAAATTGCCCTTGTTGTCTCCACCCCACAAAAGCAATTTGGAGGGCAATTTGATTTAAATAATATTTTACAATATCAATTTGATAAAATATTGCTTTTATTTAATACATATTAATAAACATTACAAATAAAAACATTAAAAATATTAAAAACATTAAAAATAAAAATATCTTAAACATTACAAATAAAAACATTAAAAATAAAAAAATCTTAAACATTACTAAATTTTGTAAAGATAAACACAGAAATACAAAGCTACATGTTGCCAAACCAAGGTGTGCTTCCAGGGGAGGAACTAGAACCTTCACCCTCCCTAAAAAGCCTTTTCCTTGCTGTAATAGCCGCTCGTTCTTCTGCCCAATAAGCTTTTGCGTTCGGAGTCATATTGGTTGTGTCCATGGCCGTGATATCTCGCTCTTCCTTTTTGTTCTTTCTTTTCTACCATCCTCTGAAAAAACGCTTGATGTTGCTCTCGATCTATGGCTTTTTGCTCTTCTCTAATTATTTTATCTTCCATACGCATTGTTTGATTGGCGACAACTGTCTCCCACATAGATGATGACATACCCCCGGCTTGTTTCCTTGCAGCTTTTGCCGCTTTTCTTCCTTAAGGTCGAGGTCGCCTTGGAACATTCATCAGGGTAGTTTCACAGGGGGTAGTTTCACCATCACCATCACTGGGGGTAGCTTGGCTGGGGGAGTCATTGTTGTCATCGGTAAGGTTTACTTCAATGTTGGTTGCTCTCGGTGAATCTTCCATTGGTATGTAAGCATCCGAGGACTGGAATGCTTCACTTTGGGGTGCTCGTTCCCGGTATTGAACTGCGAACTTCGAAAGATCCTTAACAATGTCCCAACAACTAAAATATGAGAAGGACTTGCCTTTCTCAAGCGTGGAATACCACAATTGTGCATGCCTTATCTACAAATATCATTAACACCAAATAAATTAAGTGCATCTAAATAAGATAATTAATTCGAAAATAATTCAAACAATAATGTGCTTAAATATTTACCTCGTCATCCAATGAATACCCACTTTCGGGATAGCGCCTCACCTTACTCAAGGCATCCCTCCAACTTTGGAGATACCCATTGAGGGTTTTCCAATGACTTGATAATGCTCCGTGCACTCGAACCGTGCTCGGCATGTTTGCGGTATAATGTGCAGTAATGCGTGACCACATATCCACTTTCGACATATTAGTGCCTAGGACCGAATCATAAGTCACATATCTCCAAGACAAGGTTAATTGGACATTTTCAACCTCGGTCCAATTACTTCCGGCGGACGGCTCGGAGGATTGAGAACGGCGCTACATTTTGTGGGGAAATGAAAATGGATGAGTAATTGTGTGGGGAGAATTTTTTTGTGGAAAGTTTTGGTGTATGGATGAATTGATATATAATGTGGGAGTAGGAAAAAAGTTTGGTTAATGTATGCGTAAGATTGTGAGTATTTATAGGAAAAATTAGGGTTTTTTTTTCCCGATTTTTTTTTTAAAAAAATTTCAAACGGTAAAAAAATGGATGGCCTAGATCTGTTGACCGTTTGAAATCCAACGGTTCAGATCATGTGACCGTTGCCCAGGAGATAGTGCTTGCTAACGTCAGCGCACTCACAATTTTTTTTAAAAAAAGCCCTGCGCTGCACGTGGCTGACGTCAGCCGTGTCAGTTGCGCGGGGGCGCGTCCGAAGGCGATTGTCGACCTCTCCTGCGCCGAATCGCCAGTCCAATTTTGCAGTGGTGGAAGCGGGTTTTTGCATGGACGTCCGATTCCGAATCCGATGTGCCCAATCGGACTTCCGATTAGTGCAGCAGTAGAGATGCTCTAAGAACATAGACAACAAATTAAACAAGAAACGGAGAAAACCGAACTATAGTTGGTGAGAGAGTTTTGGAGAGTAATGATTGCAAATAGTTGCACTTTTTCTCTCTACCCGTTGGTCAGAGAGTTAAAACCCAACTTACACTCTTAGGCTTTGGATTTGATCCTGTGGCTGTGAGCAAAGCTCTAATTTTTTTTTTAGGTGGGGTCCACTCATTTCTTTCTCCCAGACTTACCACCACCTTAAAACCTCCCCGCCGTTTCACCCACAACGACAGTGCCGCTCCCCCGCTGAAAAATCACGACCTCAATATCCCTGGCTCGACGACCTCAACAATTGGAAAAAAACAAAAAAAAAAGCGTGGAAAGTTTTTATTTTTTTGGTTTGGATTTGGATTCATTTTGGCACCAAAACAAGCTCTGATCTTCACGTGTCAATCGGATTTTTCTTGTTAGTTTTGATTTTACGCAAGGTGGGTCGATCTTGTTTTGCGGTATAGAATCGTGGGTTTTAATCTGATTTTGCTGATTTGGATTGGTAGTAAAAAAATTCTAGGTTTTCGATTGGAAATGGTATATTTCCATAGCTCAATCTCGGTCTGCAACTCCGTTAACCAACTAGCCACTTCCATGGCGGATGCATTGACTTTAACCGATGGTGCATGCCCCAAATCTGAGCAGGCCAATCCCGTAAAATTGCTCAAAGTCACAAACTTGCAATCGATCTTGATCGACCACCGCCATTAATGTTGTGTTGTTCATTGCTGTGGTCCAACGGCTGAGAGTGTTTGGACTGGTTTGAACTCTCTAGTGGACCAACCGGTGAAGAGAAACTGCATACAGTTGTGTTCAAGATCAAGCCCCCACCCAACCATGCAAACTCCAGTGGCATCTAGCCTTCTTCATGATCACGTAACTACCAAATGCAGCGACTTTGAGCATTTAATGACCGGACGACTCGTAGGTTTGGTCTTTGGCCTTGAAGACATTAACCTCATTCAAATGGGTACCTAGAGGTTAAAGGATTAAATCCAATTGCAAGGTCCAAATATTAATTTCACACACAAGCTCAAGGGGATCTACTTTGCCTTCTTTCTTTGTCGGCATAGACTCATCAGCTCATGAAAACAAACACAAAATAGTACTTCAGAATCAGTACCACACTTAATCTGGCTAAAGACATAACAAGTGTGACAGCATAAACCCTAATTAGCCTTCTACCCACCTTCTTTCCAACTCTCCCCTACCTTCAATTTTTTTCAAGGGAAGTGGTTGCCGTGGCATTTTCCTTAGTTTCTTTGAAACAAAAAGCAACACAAAATTACTGATGGGCGAGTGATGTATCAGCGGATGATGCTAGTTATGATGGAGAAGGGATCTGGTCCTTTGGAAACGTCACATTCAAGTCAAGAATGCGACCTAATTTTAAAAAGAGGACAGAATTTGCACTAATATCTTTATTTAAAACTTCCAGAATTTTTCGTCAGTTAAAATACATACAAATGTAATTAGCTATTTCGTCTTTATTTTATACATGTATTCATAAAAAGATATATGAAATCATCATGCGGGCGGGATCAATAGTTGAGCAAAATCTAAACCTACAGGCCGCCTAAAAAATAACAGTACCTTGATATCACTTTTCCTGATTTTAAAAGACATAGATCAAACCGATATAAATTTTAGAGAGGTTGAAAGTGTAATTAGGGGGTGTTTGTTGGGGGTTTGGGGAGCGGGAATGGAACCATTCCCATGTTTGGGAAATGAAAAGAGAAGAGGGAATCAAAAACCATTCCCGGGCCCATGGAAAATATGGTGGGACCTACGATAATGGGAATGAAAATGCAATCCCGCCTTAGAGGTGGGTTTTGTATTCCCGAGCTCACGGAAATAAAATTTAACCCATATTTTTACTATTTTACCCTAAAAAATCATCCATATTAAATAAGTATAGATATAATAGTAAAATTAACACATTTCTTTATAATTCCAATACACATTCTCATCAATTTTCTCATTTTCACCCAATATAACCAAACAACGTAATAAATTTCCTTTTCCCATTCTCACCCTTTTATTCCTAGTAATCCTATTTTTATCCATTCCCATCAATTCTATTCCGCTAACCAAACACAGTGTGTAAAGCGTTTTGGAAACACGCAATGCTAGGTTAACATAAGAAATTAAATTTGAGACTTTAGATGAATGGATAAATGTTTGTGATGAATTAAGTGATGCAGAAATACATATATTTCTGACCAACATACATTTTGTTCCTGACCAACTCTGTTACAGACTTCTTTAATTTATATTTATTCTTATTATACATGTTAAGCTATTTTTTTATTAAATACATTTTAAGCTACAGGATCTATTGATTCCAACTTGTATCTTTAAAACAAGCAATGAAATTAGGTAAAGAAGAAAAGGTTATTAGAGAAAAGGTAGTTGAAGTTGAAGCCAGCACACGTGGAAATTGGAAGGCCTTCTAAAAGGCGGCGCCTAGGACCGCCTAGGCGGCGTCTAGGCGCTAGACGGCCACCCTCCGCCGCGATTATGGGGAAAATCGGCCAAAAATCGGATTAAGTGTTGACCGGCCAAAAACTAACCCAAAAAATCATATCCGGCGAAAATTAGGTGAAAAGGGAGAAGATTCCGGCGCTGGGCAGGATAGAGAAAGCCAAATTTACTTGGAATTCTGTCGAAAATGGAGGAGAAAAAACCAGATTGGTTTTTGAATGTCGGCGGCTGCGGTACGAATTGCAGAAATATTCATACGGAAGAAGAAGAAGAAGGTGCAACGCACCGTTTTAGTTAGTGATATTAAAATAACTTTTAATTAAAATAATACATTAATAATAAAAAAACCAAATATTCATATATTATCAATTTTTTAATTAACAACTAGTAGTATTTTGTAGAAATATATGTTATAATAATAAGAAAATGATTTCCGATTAATCCCCGATTAATTCCCGATTAATCCTTTAGGCGCTAGGCCCCTGCTTGCCGCCTAGGTTCCGCCTAGCGTTTTTTAGAACCTTGCATTTTAAGCTACAGGATCTATTGATTCCAACTTGTATCTTTAAAACAAGCAATGAAATTAGGTAAAGAAGAAAAGGTTAGATGTTGAAGTTGAAGCCAGCACACGTGGAAATTGGAAGGCCTTCAAGTGTATAACCCTCTAGGCTTTTAGAATAGTTTGTTGTTGTGGTGGACCTGTGGTTGTAGTATTCGTCTTTTCGTCCTCCTCTAATTTGCCAGTCTGGTTACGTGTTAAGTGCTGCATCCACAGCCGTCAGGTCCTGCTCTGTCATATGTACTTGTTGGTCAAGTAATCTTTTTGAATTTTAAAAGGAACAAAAACGTAGTAGGTGCCACGTATAGTTTTGGTTGGTAGAATCTCTTGGCGTTATTTCTTCCACTTAAAAAATGGTTTCATTAACACTTCTACAAAATACTGAGAGACATATGAGAAAATTTATGTCTGACTCTGTTTATCAAGACAACACACGTCTTACAAGATCTATGTTAAACATAAAAAATGTGAAGTTTTTAATGTCTAAGTTTACAAAATATATGATGTTTTCTAATGTATATTTAGGGCCCGTTTAATTTACGGAATAATTTCTAGAAATATAATTTCTATGTATTTTCTAGTGGGAATGAAATTCAAGATTTATTTTCCATCGTCACTACTTTTTAACTTACCGGTGTTGAAATTTAAACTTTGTTAATAATATCTACTGATTCATCAAAGTCGGAGTGAGGGCAATAAGATGTTTTTAGGAAAAAGCAAGATTTTTCCCTAATTTTCATGAAATCGGATGGTAACCTACATTTGTCACCTTCTAAATCTATCCAGATTATGGTTTAATTGTGTACCGAGTAACATTTTTCAACCTAAAATTCAAGAAATAGTAAGGACGGTCGCCACTAGGCATTGGGAAGCGTCGCTTTTGCTAACATATTCCAAGACGATTTTACCCCCAACTTGCCTGACATCAACTTGCAAGATTGACTAAGCACCACATCATTTTTTATCGTTAGATGATACCAAAATAAGTTGTAGGGTTTGGGATAGGAACTCCAATACATCTTGGTGAATTCTTTGAAGGCAAATGTCCAAAACATGCTTAATCCAACATTTTAGGATATGATTCTTTTGGTCTTGAACAAAAAGTCTTTTCAAAATTCCAAAACAGGTAGTAGTGGTTGTCTATAAAAGTGGTTACGGCCTGAATTGAATTATGTTTACTCATATGCTACAATCGAAACTATTATCGTACATATAACGGTTTGGTTAGCAAAATTAGTGTTCAATAGGCGATCTAGATATAAGCTCAATCCTTTCTCTTTTGCATTTTTGTTATCTTGTTAGCTGGATTACAATGACAAAATTCCATCATCTTCAACATATTTTTTAATTTTCGAATGCATCACGTGCATGAAACTTAATAGAGTTCAATGAATACCAAGTGAATGATCTGATCAAAATCAACAAAGTTACAAATACATTAATACTGGAAGCCTCATAAGCAACTCAGTGAATATTGGCACTTTGCTTCACATGTCACATGATTGGAAAACCAAACCATAGCAGGAGAAAATGCTGGTATCTCTGAGTAGCATATACCATCCTCCACATGGTTTGCAAAATATCCCAAACTTCACAAAACCAAATAAAAGAAAAATCATAGTAAATTACATAAAAAAAGAAAAATGAAAAATGAAAATCACATTTTTCTTGTGAAATCCTACTGGGCAGGGGTGAGGCCCGAGAGAGCCCTTTGGCCTTCTTTCCCCTAAAATGGTTCGCCGCCCCCACGCTCCTCACAAAAACCCCAAGACAACAATTCAATCTCATCACACCACCCATCATGGCTGCACCAGGCACAACCATTTCTTCTGACAGCTCTCCTACCCCTTCTCCAACCTTCTAGAGAATTCTAATGGGTGCGTAGGTTAAGCTCCGTCACACTTGGAGCTCACGATAGCCGCCGCCGCCGCCGCCACCATCAAATTACCACCACCCATCAAAGGCCTTAATTCGGTGATGCTCGGATTTCTCTGCTCGCGCCGCAAGACTTGGATCGTCAGCACCCTCTCCGCCTTCGCTCACGGCTCCTCGGCGCCGCCGCACCATCGGACCACCCGCCTCCTCCACCACGGCCACGGCCACCACCTCCCCCTGATTCGCCACCACCCAATCGCCGGCTTCTCCTGCGGTCTCGAGACCCGCCGCCACCACCACCACCACTCGAGCGCGTGCCAGCTCGGCTCCGCCGGCGCGGCGTCGATATGGCACGCCCTGCTCCCGTCCTCCGCCGACCGGAGACCTCGAGATCTCCGCCGTCCGGCGATCCACTACGAGCTTAAGGGGGAAGGGTCCTGGAACGCCGCCTGGGATGCCCGCCCCGCCCGGTGGCTCCACCGCCCCGACTCGGCTTGGCTCCTCTTCGGCGTCTGCAACTGCCTCGCGCCGATCGACTGGGCGGAGGATTCTACTTCAGAGGAAAAGGTCGAAACTTGCAATGAGAAAGTCATCGGCTGTGATTCGAAGCCCTCGGCTTCTCCTGATGAGATCAACATTGATAGCTCCGCTGCTGATTACCGAGTTAAAGGTCATTTTTATTTGTGTAATTAATGCTAATTTGGATCAGTTCTTTTTGATCAAATTATTGAATTGGTTACTTGGTTTCAGTTAATTAGTAAGTTGGTTATATCAAGTTTCAGTTTTTTTGTAACAGAAAATGAAAAAGATGATTTTTTTTTTTTGGTGTTTGGATTCTCCACTGTGATTAGTCGATTGCGCAATGCTATGTCATATGTGTGCACTTTTTCGTGGGCAATTTTTAATTGGTTCGATGAAAGCCGCTATTCCTGAACTTTTCTTTTTGGTGACTTTTGGATGCTTTTGATGATGCTTTTCGAATCAATCTTTGTGCTTGTTTCATTCTTGTTATTTGTTAAACACTATTTGAAAAGTCGTTTTTGATTGCCTGCTAAAACATACGGAATGTATTCGTTGATACTGTATGAGATAGTAACAGGTGTGCCAGCTGATGGGCGATGCCTATTCAGAGCAATCGCACACGTTGCTTGCTTGAGGAATGGGGAGGAAGCCCCGGATGAGAACCGTCAGAGAGATCTCGCTGATGAATTAAGAGCTCAAGTAACTTCCCTTTCGACTTTTCAGGATCGTATCTTGCCAAATTGCTTGTTTGCTTTTATGGTCGTATTGAAGTGACTGCGGTTTGTGTAGGTTGTAGATGAGCTTTTGAAGAGGCGGGAAGAAAGTGAATGGTAAACTTTGTACCCTTGGAATGTGAGTTTTCAATTTGTTTTGTAAATGTGTAATGGATATGACATCATTTTCTATCTCTTCTGTGATACATGTTTAGGTACATTGAAGGGGATTTCGATGCATATGTGAAGAGGCTTCAACAACCTTTTGTTTGGGGTGGAGAACCTGAGTTGCTGATGGCGTCTCATGTTGTAAAGTGAGAATTCTACTGTTTTTCTCCTTTATTAGCCTTTTACTTTCTGGTATAATTACGGTAGTTCCAAAGCTGCATTTGCCCATTTGCCCTTGCTTTGTAGTTGGATTTTCAAGGATTTTAATCTTTAATTCAGACTTTGCTATCTTCTCTTTCTACGTTCTACTTTGTTCATATTTCATGGAAATAGCCTGCAACAATCCGTTTCTTGGCCTTTGAGTTTATTTTAGTTGCCATTGGTGCATACTTGGTGCTATTGCATTTGTAACGAGTAATTAGCTTTCATGGATGATTTTATTGTGTTGTATTTGCCTTCCACGGTTCACCTCTCTCTCATTTGTTTCTGGAATGGTATGCACATGGATAATGGGCTCCTTTATTGTTCTACATATCGATGCTTAATGTACGTTTCTGACCCTACCTTTTACACTCCTCAGGACACCAATATCTGTCTTCATGGTAGATAAAAGCTCAGCTGGTTTGGTTAACATAGCAAATTATGGTGAAGAGTATCGTAAAGAAGACGAGAAACCAATCAATGTTCTCTTCCATGGATATGGTCACTATGACATCTTGGAGTCTTTCTCACAACAGAGTCTGCAGAAACTAAACTCGTAGAATTCGAATATGGTTTATATGAACGTAGTGCATTGGCGTAGAATAAAAAACCACATTGTTGTAGGGAGAGCTTATATTTTGAGTGAGGGAAGAGTCTCACCATTGAGGAACATGTGTCAAGTTCATTAGTGTTGCAAAGCAATGACCTTGACTCAAGTAGTCGGTTTAAGATAAGTAGCTAGGCTGAAGGCAAGGAAGGTTAGTCCGGCTGTGAGAGTTGATGATTTGAATAAATGTTTCCTTCCAACGCCAGTTATTGGAGTTCCATCCATTCCTTGATCTGGCTGGTTAAGTTTTGTAGATTTTTAAGTTAACATACGCATTGACTTTATATTATTTGTTTCCTGGTGTTTCTGTTTGGCTCATACATATACAAGTGGCGACAGCAATGTTTTTGTTTCTCTGAATGGTCGGGAATAGGGATTTCTCTCTTTGCTTCTCTGAATGTTTTTTGTAGTTGAAACGTATGGCCAGGTGGAAAGACTTGTTTGTTCCTTAAGCGTAATAAATGACAGAAACGATCGTCGGTGATTTGATGATGGAGTTTCATACTGTACTGTACCTTGTCCTATTTTACTTGCGTTGCTTTCCAACTTTACTGTATACACTGAAACTACAGAAGTTGGGAGTTGCCTGCGAGTGCTTTGCGGCGTGTAGGTGGATGACTGGCCAGCATCCGGACCTATCGCATCTCCACTGATTTTTCAGAGTCTTGTGTCACCAGTTCACTAAACAATTGCGAATCCACCCATCGGAACTCATCCTTTCAAGAACTTCTCAATATCTCCAAGAAGAAACATGCCTTGTTGTATAATTGTATCTTTCTCAAGACTAAGTGCCCTTATTGATTTCATTCACATGTAGTGTGCTGATCTTTATTAGGAACTCCTCCTGTAATAACTTTTGTTATATCAAGGCTCTATTTTTCTAGCTTTCTGTTTCCATTCTCTGCGAATTTGTGTTCTATTAATGCAACCCTATATCCTTCAAGCTTTCTGTTTCATTGTCCCTTACATTTGTGACTAAACTTCTAAGATCAAGAAACTGTCCGAGTCCATCACACAGTGACGGCATAGAAGGGAAGCTAGATTGAGTCTTCCACTTCTCAATGGCACAATCTCCTGATTTAGAGTTAAAAGGGCAAATCACATCATGCAATCACAGTCCGACTAGTAGTGGCACGTCTGCACAATTGCAAGACTTTGGGCCTAGTCGCTAGGGCCGAATAATTCAAGTGGGTAGAAGGTAAACTCATGCTAATTCTCAACAAAGAAAGTATACGTAATAAACTGACAAAGAAAAAAGTATACATAAACTGAGCAAGATCATCAATCTTAAAGCTTGTCCTCTTCAATATGTTGGATGGTTTGACCCACATTTGATGCGAGGATGATATATAATGTTAGTGAGGTCGATATGAGTCATTTGTTGACTTGTTAAAGATAAGTTAACAGCCTGTTGTAAAAGTATCTTTGTAAATATTCTATCGTTTGTAAATAAAGAATGACCCAGAATAAAATGCTAAACAAATGAATACATAGAACTGAATTATTTCTTATTTATTAGCAGAAAATACAACAGTAGTGGAAATGATTCAGCAGATCAACATAACACTAAATTAAACTTGATTTCTGCTGCGGTGTATCAACCTAAACTTCAACTTCTTAAGGTTTGAGGCTTCCTTCAGCAGAGAACTCTTCGCAGCAATCGGGGTTGTACGGTATAACTTGTACCTACAACATACAGGAACAGATCCATTCGTGCTTCCCATTAATGCCGCCAAAATCACGAGCACAAACACCAGAAACTTCAACACGATCCTCTTTGAACCTTCCATTGACACTTAACACAAGTGAAAAATGCTTTCAGGGTATGAGTTATATATTGATCCTAGGAGGTCTTGACATGGAATTAAGGGTCTCTTGACATGGTCCCATGCTTTCAGGGCATAAAATCCTGAAATTTATTCAATATCCTCCGAAATTCGAAAGCTTCAATCACCAAATCATATCCAAAACATCAAGATTAATTCAACAGTTTTCTCGCACATTGTATGTATAGAATCAAGAGCTAATTATAGCATAAGATCCTGAAATTCAATTAGTCTCCTCTTTGCTTTTGAAGCTTTTGTTACCAAATCATCTTTGAAACATCCATTGATTCATCAAGTCTGTTGTTATGTCACCATCTTTTTCTTGTCAATAGAGAAGTGATGGTAAAGAGTGCACCCACATAATATCTTGATTTATGATTTTAAACACTTTTTCTTTATCAGAATCAATTTAGCGTCAATTAGAACTTGAGTATTAAAATGAACATATCTAACTGCTGTTTTCATTACAACAGCATTGAACTTTGACAATATGTTCATGGCATCGTTATTAGCACGTCAAAATAGTCATCCCGCAACTCCTCCCTATTCTATTATCTTCTTTTACAAACTATAGAATACTGGGCAAAAACTATCTTGACAACGGGATAACTCACCCACAACAAAACTATGCAACCACAATCTCATTAGTACTAGCGTATTGGAAACTTTTCACATCAAAAATCATGTTGACAGCAAGAGAGCAAGAGAGATAAATTAATAACAGCTTCTTTATTTTTAAGTAAAATCCCATTTCATTTGTTATTACAAATGAGTAGCCCTTCGACCACATTTTTGTGACAAAATCCAAATTCTATTATACTATTCCTTGTTGGCGCTTCTGTTTACAGTATAACGCACTTCCGACAAATATGTAAAGAACACTGCCTGCACTCCCATCTTTATACTTCCCTAAGACTATTCACAAATAAATAACTTAATTCGAACCATCGCTCTTCTCAAAAGAATGATCGACCTATGAGTATCTAAAACAGATGTAGTTTGGATGAGACCCATAGGAAGGAACTGTTTTCATCTTTCACCGGCAATGACAGAAGGGATGTTCTTGAAAGAATTCTTGGCGATGTGCATGGCTACGAGTTAGGGACAAAGGTGCCAACGTAACCAACTCCCGCAATGAAGAATGCTATTGATTGGATGAATAGGTAGATAAAGTAGCCGTTCTTTCCAAAGGCAAGGTCATAGCACCCACAGAAGAAGAGGTAGAACCCGACAATGAGCTCAAGAAAATGTAGTCTGTTCATTAGTGAGCACAAGATCAGAAAATGTAAACTTCATATTCAAGCATTTATAACAGATGTTAACATTGGAATTGCTTACATCTTCTCTGCATGATTGTAATGAAAGTCTATAAACAGAAGAGAATAAAACTGTAGACAACTGTACCTTTCTCCAATCCTTAATCGAGGTTTCCTGGGAGCTTTTGCACCTAATTTTGTCTTTAGAGTGTCTCCCAGTTTCTCGGTGACAACCCATTCATTTACTCTCCCTGCTTCAAACAGACCTATAAATGTCGCCTTAGTCCGGTGCAGAGACATGACATTCTCAAAGAGGATCCAGAAGATCAATAGGTGGAGTGATCTGTAAGGTTTTATGAACTCTCAGAATATTAGTTAAGAATGCATCAATGCGAGCAACCGCAAGAAAAAAAATGAGAACTTGCTTGATCAAAGAAGAAAAGAACAAAGGGTAGAGCAAGAGACCTAGGAGTACCAACTGCATTGAGGAGAGTAATGGTAGAAGGAATGTAGACAGCTCCCCAAATGGGAACTTGAACTTCCGGAACCAAAACTGTTGCTGGTAAAATGACACAGTAGAAGACAAAGGTGACAATATGTGCTACAATTTTGCGAACAAAGAAAAAGCTGTAGATCACATGAAACTTTTTCAACAGGGACACCTTCTGCAGTATATTGTATAGTAATAGTCAGAACAGAAGTATGAAGAAAACCAAATATGCCTTCATAGTGTGGTGCTAAATTTCGGCAGAAGCTATAGAGATAAGGTGGGATAATACCTTGTTACTTACAATCTCCATCACCATCTTCCGGAAGAGATTAGCAGGACCACAAGACCATCGGTGCTGCTGATAACGGTAGGCTTTGAATGTACTTGGCAATTCATTTTTCACCTGAAATGTACACAGTTATTCATATTGGATCGAATGGCCACTATAAACTATCACCGAACAGGAAAAAGTCCCATTAAAATTTGACAAACGGTTGTTCTCAACTCAAGTGGGTTAGTAAATAAGTTTGCATTGGTTTCCCAACAATTGGTTTCATAGGGGATTTTCTTTGTAAACACAATTGTATAATTGTACATACTGAAACATTTCTTCTTTAATTTCCAAGGTTATTTATGAACTTGCAGAGGATGCTTAATGTGGAAATTAGCTTCCTAGTTATAATTCTACATAATTTGACCAAATGGTTAACATTGTAACAAAATTGATTACCTTAAGGTCAGAGAGATAAACGAATTTCCAGCCTCTAAGACTAGCTCGGACTGCTAAATCCATATCTTCCACTGTTGTGCGGTCCTTCCACCCTCCAGCCTCGTTAAGTGCTGCTATTCTCCACACACCAGCCGTGCCTGAATCACATTTTTCAGTATCTTCATTCATTGGGAATACTGGAAATTTTTCTATGTTGTAGTCAGCAATATTGATGAAACTGCTTTACCATTGAAACCAAAGAAGGCATGAGTTGCAGATCCCACTTCTTGCTCAACAGTGAAATGGTAATCTAGTGACATCTCTTGCATTCTTGTCATCAAACACTCATCGGAATTTACTGCAACATCGCCAAGAACCCATCATCATGCATTACCCTTGTGTTTAAGCTTTAGAACTCTATTTTCCTCGACACAGCAAAGAATTATCCTCTTTCGTACAAGTCAAATGAATATATCACAACAGAATCTCAACATATCTAGTTACATTGCCATAAAATTGAAAAGCCCTGCAATTCTTTAAGCACAAAAACATGTGTGATGCTTTAGAACATTCTTTAATCGTCATCAAAATCAATATGGGGGTGGGGAGAATTAATCTTGGTACTCGAGGACAGGGGTAAATGCCCTTAGGCCATCTCCAATCGAAAAGGGCTACATTGTAACCCTTCAAAATATAATTTTTTAAAAGAATAGTGGTAGGCTACGTTTTGCCATCTCCAAATGGGGCGGGCTATATTCTAGTCTTTTAATATTTTATTAGTTTTTGTTGTTGTGGAAAGGTGACTAGGATTCCATTTTAATATTTTTTTGTTGTTGTTTGGGAAGTAGTGGGACGGGTGGGATGTTGGGATCACTTTTGGGAAGTGGGTGGGGCCTTTTGGCAAGTGGGTGTGCTGCTTTCTCAAATTGTAGGCCGGTCATGAGAGGAGGCTACATGCAGCCCTCATTGTATCCTTCTAGCCCTCTTCAATTTGTAGCCCAAAATTGAAGAACTATCGTTTGAAGATAATTTTGAACCAATTTTGGGGGCTACAATAGGCGTAGCCAGCCCTCATGACTTCGGCAGGAGATGGCCTTAAACAACTAGTAGTCCTTAAGGATGTCTACATCTTTATGCATCAAAGATAGGCAGCAATGCCAAATAGTAGCAAACTACTAAGTAAAGTAGTAACACAAAATCATGATTACCAAATTTCCAACGAGCTTGGACGAGAGCAACATCGGAGTTGTGGACGAGAAACGGAATGGTGCGCCAGAGGAAATCAGGCTCGGGTTGGAAATCGGCATCAAAGATAGCCACATAGTCACACTGTTTGACATAACTGTGCTTCATGCCTTCTTTGAGAGCCCCTGCTTTGTACCCATTTCTGTTGTCTCTGATTTCGTACTTTATGTTTATTCCTTTGCTCCTCCATCTCTGGCATTCCACTTCCACCAAATCCTGTTGTTTTCAGGCCAGATTCCAAACCCACATCAGAAATTGAATGGTTTGTCGAATTAATGAGGAAAGTTTTGATTTGGTGGGGTCATTGCTGCGTTGGAGTGTTTACCCAGAAGGGAAATGCTGACACAGCAGAAAAGAATAATGGGCTTGAGGTGGGTTTCTATTGGCCAAAATAATTTCTGTGAGGTTGACACAGATGATTATTTTATGTTTTTGGACAAAAGACCATTGAAGTTGAAAGACATTTACACTTCAAATCAAAATTTACCCAAAAAAGAGCCAAATGTACCTTTCTACAGAACCCATGATAGAATTTTTGTTAGATACGTTTGACATAGATGATTTTTAAATTATAAAGTAAACGTGTAAAATGAAATGTTCTCTTATCATAAACTTGGAGGCTTGCTACCAAATAGTGAATGAACATGTTCACAACAGACAGTACACATTTACAGAAAGCCCACATGCTGAATCTGTGAATGAATATTGTCACTTTGATCAATGAGTTTGAAGATAGAACCTTAATGGCTGAATCTGTGGAATCATCAAGAACTTGAATTATGACCCTATCAGATGGCCAAGAAAGCCCACATGCTGCTCCAATTGAAAGCTGATAAACCTGCATTAAGCGCCACAATCCACTTGCACGTTACAAATCTCCAAAACCATACTAAAAAGTTGCCACAAAAGTAAAAGAACAAGTATGTGTACCTCTTTTTCATTGTACATTGGAATTTGCACAAGAACCATGGGGTAAGCAGAGTTGCCAAGCTCAACATCATCCTTAATGGCCTCCCATTTCCAACGCTTCTCAGGCCTTCTTCTAAACACCTTGATCAATACTATCGCAATTCCCATGTAAACCTTCTCCACAAAGAGCATCACAGACATCCCCAAGCACAAAACCACTAGCACTTTTAGCAGCGGCACAATCAAGGGTGCTTTGGCTTGCTGCAAGACCAGCCCAATTTGCACCCCTTGCAATGTGTCCATTGTAAAGGCAAAAGGCAACGAAGAAAGCAAGTGCTTATTTGGGTTTGGGAGACTAGAAGTGCTTGTTAGTGCTATATAAGGCCTGTGGCTTTGCGAAAAGAACACGGTTCTTTTTTGGTGTATTGCACTGATTTTTGCTTCTGAGTTACTTCAAGCTTATAAGAGCTAGATCCAAGCACACTCTGTACTCTGTGGCTTTATGTTCAAAAAGGGATAATCTGATAAACCGATTTAGAACTCACTCAAGAATCAACAATGGAAACCTGAAAAGCGAAGAGAGAGAGACGCATAAACTGTGATTTGGGTTTCTCTTTCTCTTCATTAAGACGCATAACCCGATGTAGCATGGCGTGTATATATAAAGAAGAACAATAATTATATGAAAAATGAGATACAGGTCAAAATGATATGGACAGTGGACCAGATACAATGTGGCATATTCCGGCGGCAACGCTTTGCAATGCAATTTACAAATTTGGAGAGGAAATACAGAGCTGTCTATCCTTTTAGTACTCCTATTTATTTTTCATGATATTAAATGTTCAATAACCATAATTGGCTAGTTTAGCTATCATTTTCTTGGAAGGTTAAACGTTGGCTATATCTTGACTATTTCCCATCTTGAATCGAGTTCCAATTCATTTAGGTGGCTCCAATCTGTTTCTTCAAAATGAGGAGTTTATGGGAATTCGAACTTAAAATTTCTTTCAATTAGACTACAAGGTACCACTTGAGAAAATTCAATCAGACTTGGAGCATAAGCCATAGTAACAAACTCTTGATGAATTCAACAAGTTGACGAAGAAAGCCGAAAATAAGATATATCATGTTGTGTCTAAAATCTCATTTTGCTTACTCTTTTTGAAGGCTGTTAGTGTGTGTGATTTGAATCCATCATTATTCAAACCAAGCGAAGAAGAGGATCCTATGCTAATTAAAGAATCATTCTACCATGAAGAGTTACTAGAGCCGACATTATGCAAGTATATCTTGGATTGTATGAAACACATTGAGACTTGAAATCTTGTTGGCAATTGAAGCAAAGCAAAGGTGGATCTGCCAGCTTGCTCTTTTACTTGCTTACACAGCAGTGAAAATAATTAAGCCCGCATGCATTCTGCATTCTTCTAGCACTGCAAGGAAATGATTTGGAAGGTCCCTATCCTGACTGTCCACAATGCAGGGCTCCTCTGTGACAATAATTGTATAGTTATACCAACTTTAATGTCTAAGGGATGACTAGCATAGGGCCACTAAAAGACCAATTGCTAATAGGATGCTAACTAAATTCTGGTCATGCTAATACAAAATAGTTCGTAATCAAAAGTGCTTTTTCCATGCATATGCCTGCTAAGAACTGCATTACTTCATAATGCGAAGATAAATGTAGTTGTTCAATAAAGTATGCACTATGACTTGCATGCCAAACATTTTACAGGCCAAATCAGAAAATTGTCTATTGCTACTCTTTTCAAGCTCTATCTTCCCGATAAAGTAATATAGTCACAAGTTGGTCACACCTAAGCGTACTTGAAAATAAGGAAGAAAATACAAGACTGAAATTGTTTCATAAGGATGACTAGAATTGTGTGATACATTTTCTTTTGACTATAGTCAACACCTAATAAATGGATAATTAAGATGGTCTTAATTCATTTATTGTTTTGATAGAACGGCTGAACGGTATCGACAGGGTGTTGCGCTGTCCATAAAGGTGTGAAGTCTAGAAACTGATTGGTTAGTAGGATCTCTTTGGGAGTGCTCTTGAAAAGGTTAAAACCACTTTCTAATTATTC
The DNA here is from genome assembly GCA_033992175.1 of Spiraea crenata. NCBI lineage: Eukaryota > Viridiplantae > Streptophyta > Magnoliopsida > Rosales > Rosaceae > Spiraea > Spiraea crenata. Next base: position 34,471 of record JAVBHV010000057.1, on the reverse strand, counting down.
TAATAGCATCTAACAGAAAATTTTAAAGTGTTTTTTCATGATACACTTGGATTTTTTATGAAAATTTACTGTGTTTATGAGCTGAAACACTTTCTACATTAATGCTCCCAAATAGGCTAATGTTAATGCAAGCCATCTTAAAAATTGATGAAATTGCTTGATAAGAAAGTAATTCATTTCACCCGTTAAACTGAAATGTAGCGTTAGTAATCAACAAGGAAATCAAAACTACCCTTACAATAGAATGTCAAAATTGCGGCAAAATTGGCAAGTGCAAGTGAGGTAAGCAAATACAAACGTCATTGTTACAACATGGCTGATGGAAATGACATTTTTCTTAGGGCTTCAGGCACTGCCTGCCCACATTGCTCAAGGATCTCAATAAGCGGTCCAGCAAGCTTCGAGTCTTCTCTGGTAAAAAAGCTATGCAATACACCATTCGCAGAAGTCCGTGCCATTCTTGTGAGGATTTGAATATAACTCTCAATTGGGAGACACAAATCAGGTACTACTACACATTCATATTGACTTAACTCGGTTGTACCAATTTGGTCTATGTAAATCATGGAGACTGTACCGCTTGCCCTGCCCTTGGATTCCACACTGAACAGATGACGCACAAACTATAAGCCATTTTGCATAAAGGGTGAACATATATAGAGAGCAGCAATCTACAAGACAGCAAAAGAGAAGCAATTACCTGTTACCAATGTCTGAAGAAACTGAGCCAGTTGAGATGGAGTAGCCCTTGAACTTCAGTGCATTAACTATCTTATGATACTTGTTGTCTTTCCCTACTATATATAGCACCTTTGAAGCCTCAGGACGGCGGTGACCACCATATGCCTGCTCAAGAACTTGGATGGCCTGAAAAAGTATTTGACAGTTGATATAGCTGAAAATGCTAGTTCAAGTATATTTCTTCAGAATACAGTTCGACCAACTGAATAAAAGCAATACTATCTAATTTTCATATCAAAATAATAACCTTTTATACAAAATGAAGAGTTTAAAACAATCATATACATACCTTCGCTAGCTTTTCTTTCAAAAGACACACGCTTACAGATTGAATGATGCATGCACTTTGACTGATGACAGAATTATTCACAGATAATCTATGGACTGATCCCATCAGAAGACTTTGCACCAGTCGTACACAGGCATGCCTATGGCAATCGTTGAACACAACCGTATGAGTTTTTCCACTTATAGATCGGCGAATGGAATTAATTACATCAAAAACACCCTGCTTATGGAAAGATTCCAGCCCATCAACAACCTGTTCAAGTGACCAAGGGATGCATTACGAACCTTTTATTTCTGGAATGTGAAAATCAAAGGGGATGAAGCGTCATGATGGTAATACTTTGCAACATTGATAAATTTTACTGAGCAGTTAGCTCTCATGGGTCTTCCAGTAGAAAATACAAGCCTATGTTTTAGAAACACTAAGAAAAACATCAGCTAAAGCTCTTCTGTTGAGCTAAGAAGACAAATTATATGTTTAATGCTCACGCACTGAAATTATAGATACCACAAATAGAAGACTCCTCCTAATCCGGCATATGAATCTTAACAAGTCTCTTCTATTGAAAATAAAATTGAGTTTATGAACTGCCTAAACGGTAATCAGAGATGTGATACTTAAAAAAAGACCAAATAATATTATCTAATGTGATATGAGTAATAAAACCAAGTTAATGAACTGTTTACCAGCAAGGAAACCCCAGATAGATCAATCGCCTTCAAGGAAAGAAGCTCCAAAAGTCTCTCAGGTGTTGAAATCATAAACTCAGGCTCAGAACTCTTCAGACTATTTACAAAACCAAAATTGAATCAGAACTGAACTAATGAGAACCAGTTTATTACAAGAAAGGCATAGCTCTGCAAACATTGAGAAAGACACAAATACGAGTGCATACAAACACAGTAAAGAGCATCATGTCGCACAGCACACAAATGTGCACCAACACACACATACATGCACACACATACACACATGCAAAATGCACACAAACATGCATACCCAGATAGGCGCATAACCACAAAGATACAGAGCTGCCAAAGCACAAAGCATATGTATGTTTTGATTAAGATTGGTTAAAAGACACACAAATATACCCCCTTTTGGCTTTCTTAAACAATCCACAGATTCATGCTTAAAATAGCTTAGCCATGCAGAATGGACCTTTCCCTTTTTTCGAGTAATTTGAAATTCAGAATCATGTAGAGCAAATGACGTTGTCAAGTGTCAGTGGTCCAACCAGCAGCTGTTAGACAATGACTTACATACTGATCTATCCTAGTTTTAAAAATTAAAACAAAAAGAAAGACATAAATCATTTAGGTGACAAGAACATTAGTAACTAACATTGACCAAGTAAATATGCCAACAGGTACTACAAATGAGAAATTTCCAAATACTGATATATGAAAGTTCCAGACTAAAAAGTACGGGTGTCCAATATGTCTATAAAGAATCCATATGCACTGCACTGCAAATAGTTTTGCAAGTAATCATTTCAACATGTCTCAAGCAAAGTTCATTTAGTTTTTTAATAGGGCCAGAGTAACATATGTTTTCCCAGGAATTCAGCCAGCTATTCAAGGCACATTTTTCTTCAAATAGCTCCAACTTGTTGCCATAGCTTAAGATAATAATATAAGAACACTTTCTATAAATTGGGTCAACTGTGCGATAATATTTGCCAAATTTGCATTATCGCTTAGCACAACTTTACAAGATCAAAGTCAATATTTACCCTTCAATCTGGTGATCTAATGAAGCACCAGGGTGTATACTGACTGTATGTATTCCAAGAACCTTCAAAGGTTTGCATACTGAACGTACCTGACCATCATTTAAAAGATAAAATCAAATCAACAAACTGATTAATTAAAGAGGCCATAACGCAAGCTTAAATTAGTAAATTCAAGCAATATCTACTGCATCGTGTTGAATTGATTTTTTTTATGGCCCCTATTTATGTGTAACTTTTATGGGATCTGACAGTGTTCGGTCACTCAGGGTGGGCTTCAAGATTTTCAACAGTTCTGGTTAAAAAGTACTACAGAAATAGATCTAACTGAAGCAACAAGTAAAGGCGAAAGACTGCAAAGCGAGGTCTATGTTAAACAAACCTCTGTAGCTTTCTCCTGGAATGGAACAAGGTACAAAAGAAATGGGCTGATGACTGATGGAAATTCCTCGTCCTTTCTAGAAATTGAATCAGCAGCGCTGGACACAATCCATGCAATTTGTTCTATTGAAGAAGAAGTTCCACTTGTTTCTAATATATCCATTGCAGCTGAATAACATTTCCAAAACTCCACTCCCCAAGTACTAACAAATAAAGGCTTGTCCTCCTCATTACTGTAGGTACCATCGCAACGCAATGAAGTTTCTATTGCATTCAAGCACTGAATCAGGTACTTAGATGGGCAATCTAAGTTATCCGAGACCTGCCCCTGATGCCCATAGACATCACTGTGCTCATTCAGCTGAGTGTCTGTTTTTCCTGGGTCAATTCGGCTTCTCTTTCGCATATCCTTCAAACTGGTTACCTTATCACTTTTATGCACTGGATTATCTCTGCTTTCACTTTTCCTAAGAGTTTCTTTTCTTTTTCCCTTCAAAAAATCCTTCACGAGTTCATGCGGAAGCAACACTTTCTTAGTTTCCATTTTTTCAAAATTTTTTGCACCATTCCTGTCGTTGAAGGGATCATCAAGGGTAGGAAGGCTAAAGCACATCCCCTGAAATGTCAAGATAGATTAAAAGAAAAAACCGTGCTCAGGAACCAGGTATACAAGTCTAAATGCTTCATATTTAAACCGCTAACTTCTAAACAACTGCAAACTAATTCCCCTCACGTACACAAAACGGCATCGAAAAGAATAACTTAGTAAGCCACACAGTTGGATGACTAAGAAGAAAACATTCATAAATTGCAATGTCTCGATTAGGAAATGCTAATTCCACATTGTGGGTTTAAGACTTCAGAAAAATTATAATTTTAAAAGAAAAAACTCTCCATATCTCCATATCTCCAATCCACAAAACCCCCAAAAGAAAATAAATTATACAAGAAACCCATAGCTTCAATTTCCATATGCTTAACCACAATCTTTAAAACCAGAAATTCGAAGATTCAACCTTCCACAAGCAACAGTTTCCAGCAAAAATACGCAATTTTTAGTTTGCTTTTCAATCATAACAAATTACCAAACTTAAGAAACTTTGTTAGCCCAACGTCGAAGGATTTCAAAGAAGTTCCCACCTGACATTTGCGGCGTTTGCCGGAATGGCGGCGCTTCTTGGCGGCGATGATGGCGGCGATCCGAGTTGACACCGTAGACTTGTCTTCCCTTCGGAGCTTCTTTCTGGTGGCCTTGTTCTGCTTCTTCCTTATCGCGTCGTCGCCTTTCGCCATTGCCAGAAGCTCAGACCACACAGAGCTTTTTTAGCTTCTTCGCTTTCGACTGAGGTCGCGGCGGTTTACGTTGTTTGTCTCTGCCCTTGTCTTTGGGGTGTAGGGGTAGTTTGGTCATTTAAAAAACTCAATTGCAAAATTGAAGGGAGAGCTTCTTCATTGGGCTTAACAGTCACCTGATTGTAAGCCCAACAACCTTTTCGAAATGGGCCTCTTTGGTCGTGAGAGATCACCGAGTCTGCATCCACATACGTATAATCGCAGTGAGTCTACGTATCCATGTACGTATTATCGCACGCACATGCATAAAGTGACATACGGCGCACTATATACTACTAGTCGGTACATACACTTATTAAGTTAATCACATCCAACTTGAATTCGATTAATTTATCAAGTCTTACTTGGTTAATCTTTTTTCGCAGTAGGAGCATTTAAAAGCGTTGTAAATCCAAAATACATTATAGAAGCCATAAATTATCATCAATCATTCGCGTAGGCACCAAATGCTGAAATTCCTTCCCACAAAATCCGCCGTCCGCTTTTGCTTTATTTCCAAGCAATTGGAAGGTGTATGGACTTCTTTCCCAGCCATAGAATATTATGAGGGCAAATCACAGGGTGACAACTACCTTAACATAGTTCAACATGAAAAGTTCAGTGAAATTTCGGAACGATGTATATTAAAAAAAGGAATTTGGTAACAGCCTTTTGTGTCCCAGGGCTTCACTGAAAGTCTCTGGCCAGCAAATACTCCTAAAACCCAAAAAAAAAAAAAAAAACCCTCATAATTGATGCTTAAATTCATATGAAAGTACTGCAATAATTTTAACATAAATAGGAAAAAAGAAAAGAAAAGTAAGAGAAGTTTCATCGTGTGAAACTTCAAATAACCCACAATCTCCCACCACAACAGTCTACTCGGAGAAGATGACCCATAACCCCACACAACATACAAAACAACAAATTAGCAACAAAATTCCTCAAGTTGAAACTCCAAGTTGGCTCAATATTGTTCTACAGAACAGCAAAGACGACAATCAAATATATGTAATGAATTCGGTATTTTGGATTGTTTCGTTTATTGTTCTTCTGTATTATTCCTAACTTATAATGCGATTGTCTTTGAAGGAGGAATTTCTTCAAGGTTTGTAATTAAAGTCCAATCTTTGAGATGAGTGGGTAATTCAGTCCCCATTGTCGTTCTCAATTTTGTTCTTTTAGTTTTTTTTTTTTATCAACAGAAATATATTAAAAAGCGTTTGGCAAAACCAAACAAAGGAGTACAAATCAGACATCGACCGAACAAGGAATGCCTATACTCCTAACAGGACCCATGAATCACTGCAACTAGGTAGCAGGAGCAAGCCAACTCGCTAGAGAAGGCATCAGTACAATTGGAAAAGATAAACTTGACCGATTAACTACAACTTTAATAAGGACAACTAAACTACTAAACCAACTTGACAACTAAACCGGCAAAACATGGTGAACCTGAATCCCGAAGTCCTTCAAGGAATCTAAATCTGACAACTGCATAAGCCACCACTAACTCGGATTAAGCAGACAAATCAGCCAAGCATGGTAGAAGGGAAACCCGAAACTGCACAAGCCTCCACTAGATCTCACCCACTGCACAAGCGGCCACTAGATCGGGTGAGATCTGAACCTACTAAACCCAAAACCTGAAAAAACACCGGCCAAGCAAGGCAAAATCGAGATTTGATGCCTATCAAACAATCAGAAACAATTACATCAGCCGCCACTAGATGGAACCCATCCAACAACCAACAAAGATCTCGACAGAACCTCTCCGGCGACGGTAAGCGACGAGACAAGAGGTGGAGGTCGGATCCGGAAACCTGCAAAAGTAAACAGTAAAGCAAAAATAGAAAACTAATCCCCGAGGACTAGGCAGCAGCAACATCCAAGCAACATAGGGGGGCGACCAACGGGGCTAGAGAGGAGGGACAAAGTAGCCGGCCGGCCCCAAGGCAAGCCAAGGGGCCGGCGGCGGCGGGGGTTTTGTGGTTTTGGGACTTTTGGGGAGAGAGGATTTTGAGAGCGGCTAGGGTTTGTATTTGACCATCAATATTTTGTTCTTTTAGTTAGTGTTTCGTTTTCCGTTCCTCTCAATTGTAGGTTCTTAATTTATTGCATCTAATTGTTTAGTGCTTAATTATCACTTATTTTACCATTTAACTCGTTATCATTATGCCATGAATTTAACTTAAAAAGAACTTAATGCGTTGTTTTGCACATAATCTGTCCACAGGTGCACATAGGGATGGCAATGGTGCGGTTTGGGGATGAGGATGACAATACCATCCACGTCCCCAATACTCATCCCCTCCCCCGTCCCCGCCCCCATCCCCTATTTGTATGATTCGGGGATTCCCCATCCCCGCCCCCATCCCCATGTTTTTAATATTTTCATATAAGCAAAATTAACAAAAGAAAAACTTTATCATCTCAATCTTTGAAGATTGAAAGAAATTTAAAGAAGAAGAGGCAGTCGCACGTAAGAATAGAAAAAGTTTTCAATTAGGTTTGTTTTGTAGTTAGGTTATAGTAAAACTTATCTTTTATATAAATATTTACTAGCTTAAATTAATATATATATATATATATATATATATATATATATATATATTTATTAATAATTATTATATAATATCGGGGCGGGTTCGGGGATGGGGATGACAATACCATCCCCACCGGGGAATTTTACTTTTCGGGAACGGGGATCCCCATTCCCTGTTCCACCGGGGATTTTCCCTCCGTTTGGGGCGGGTCCCCACAGGGTACCCAACCCGTTGGGTATTTTTGCCATCCCTAGGTGCACATAATCTGTCCCCTTTTGCAAATCTTTGATTTAGTTGGAAAAATGTTGTTTGCAGCATTCCAAGAACAAATTTTAACCTTTGGAGGGATCGTCGCCTTCCATAGTGTTTTCCACATGCTCATGGTTAGGAGAGTGATACGACCCGTTCCGAAAAATTACCGTAAAATATCCTTGTGGGTCCAACATTGACTTTTAAATAGTAACAAATGTTATAAGCAATGTTGTACTTTTTGCTTAGGGCTCGGCGATACGAACACGTCCACGAAGACGAAATCGGATTCTGAGCCATATCGAAGCCATTACAACGTTTTACGAACATGTGGTGTTGTGGAGGAAGTGACACGTGGTGTATATTGGTTGGTTGTCAACAATTTGGACCAATAATTGGTCCTCACTGTTTTGGGGGTGTTAAAACCCGAAGAAAACCCACGGGTTTCCCAAAATGTTAACCGATCAAAGTCAACATTGACCAGCCATTGACCAATGTCGACCAAGTTTGACCAACCACTTTTTCGAAGCGTTTCGACATTCTGGATCCAATGGCGAGCTCCGTTTCGCCATTTGAGATACAGTTAAACCCCAATCAAGCAAAACAAGGAGAATTAGGGTTTTTATTAGGGTTTTTAGTAAAACAATCGGTTTTCTAACGATCGTTTACTGGAACTGTTAGGTGAAGACACTCCAGGATCAATGACACTAAGCCGACCTGTTTGACGAGCATGACGACGATCGCTTAGTATCCCAGTGAGTGGACGTGTTTGGTTTAAACTATTGTTTGAGCATGTTATGTATAAATGTATATGTATATGTTTTAAATGGTTTTGCTAGAATCTAAGTATATTGTTGTTAGTATAGTTAGTGGCACACTTACTGGTCGGCAGTAAGTCCCTCGTCCTATAGATCACGGTTAGGCTGTAAGTCCCTCGTCCATGCACAATATCATGGTCGGGCGGTAAGTCCCTCGTCCAATAGATCATGGCCGTAGATTTATGATATATTGTGTATATATTGTGGTTTGTTTCGTTTGACCGACTAACTATATTACTATTTTTGGCTATGTTTATAGTATAGTCGTATACTACTGCTTTTAACTGCGGGGGTTATTATTGCTTAATATTCAAACTGTGTTTTACACTGACATTTTTTCCCTGTCCACTCACCTTTGTTTTGCGCCCCTCAGGACCTGAAAGTGTTGAGCACCACCGCGATGAGCGACAAGATTCAGGATAGCTCTGTTTTGTTCTACAAAGAGTAGAAATCTCTTTTTTGTCTATTATCCACTAGACTTGTGTACGTGATTTGGTTGTACTTATTCCGCCTTCGGGCTACTGTTGTTTAATTTTCCCCTTCCGCTATTAGACGCTCTGATATACAGTGGTGTTTGTATTTATTGGGTTTCGACCCAACTTGTCTTTTTTTTTTTCTGCCTTTTCTTTGTTTGGTTTGTCATTACGTGTTGGTCAAGGCTTCGTTACCTTGTACGGGTGATGGTCGCACCTCTCGGGCCCCACATTTTGGGGCTGAGTGTGACAGAGAGACTCCAGCAGAAGTCGACTCCGCCACAGCTGGTGATTGGCAAGCTTCTCTGGCCACAAAGTTAGCACTTGTTACTAAAAACCTCCCATTTGCATTGAAGTGCCAAATAACCCGATCATGTGGTAGACGAAAACTAATAGGTAGACTAGAGATCAACTCCACCTCATATACTGAAAATAAAGACACCAACAAGTCAATTCTCTATTGTTTAAAGAACATGATCAATAAGGTCACTAACCTTCAGGTTCACAAGGTGAGCAACATGAACTAAAAGAACTTCCAAATTGGAATCTCCTTGCCATTCCCAACTAACCCACCTCGAACCTCGTCCAACACCATTCTTGCATTCATTAGACTACGCCGACATTTAAGAAGGTCTAGTTGAGGTAGCCGCATTGCAGAAACTAGTTTGCAGATGGGCTTTGCTTTAAATTATTTGGCCACAAGGGAATCGGGGTTTTGAGCAAGCCGCCACCCTTGCTTCGCCAAAAGAGCCAAATTAAATGAGTAGAGATCACCAAAGCCCAGACCCCCATCGCTCTTAGATGTACATAGACGATCCCATGACATCTAGTGGATTTTACAGGCCTCCACGTCGCTAGACCACCAAAATTGAGCAATAAGTTGTTGAAGATCCTCAAAACTTGACTTCGGTAGAAGAAAACACTGCATTGCATATCTGGGAATAGACTGAGCGACCACCTTCACTAGCAGCTCCTTTCCTGCACTACTCAATAATTTACCCCTCCAACCACAAGGGTGATTCCATAACTTTTCTTGTATAAAAGAAAACGCCTACCTCTTTTTTTCCTTTCAACAAATGTGGGAAACACCAAATATCGATCAAGGTACTCGACCCGATCAACCTCAAAAAACAACACCAAACTAGTTTGCCGCCACTCATCCAAATTAGCAGTAGACAAGATACGACTCTTCTGGTAGTTAATAGATTGCCCCGACGCAGCTGAGTAAACATCGAGAATATGTTGTACCACTATATACTCCCCTAAGGTAGCCTTAGCGAAAATGCATTTATCATCCGCAAAAATAAGTTATTCAAGCCAGCTAGCTCATTGATGTAAATTTAAGAACACCTAAAAAGACGATCTAAAATCACAAATTAAATTACTCGCAAGCGCACGAATCAATGATTATATAGAGTTATGCAAGTACGAGGTCGAACCACAAAGACTGAGGAAAACAACTTAATTGATTAACTGATCTAAACTTAATTGAGTAAACAATTGATTGGTTTGAATATTAAAAACGTAAAGTGCAAGAATTAAAAGACAAACAATGAAAGCAAACACGAAACGAGTTGTAAAACAAGTGTTGGGAAACCTAAGGCTATGAATCCACCTATGACAATTCTATTTACTTTTCCTTAGCCAATTACTATCCAATTATACGCCAATATCAAGGGTTGTTCTTTCTAAAGTATGAATTAATCCTTGGTCCGGTATTAATCAAGTGTTCTTACATGCAATTCTATCCTTGGTCCGGTATTTTTTTTTTTCTTGTCGTTACAATTAACATGCAAAAACCCTTTAAGCACAGAAGAATAAAAGTCAACCAAATAGCATTAGTTTGATTGGTCCTCTTCCCTAATTACTACTCTTCTCAATCTTGGTTCCAATAACTTAGTGGATTGGTCCTCTCGCCTAAGTTACCTAAGTATCTAGATGCAAAGTCCCTAAAGGTGATCAGTCAATAGAAACTTGAAACTAGAATAGATTGATAAACAAAGATTACGAACTTAACATGGTAAATAATTGAATAGAAATCAGCAAAGTACTCCGAAAATATTCATGTCATGGCTTCATCATGAGCCTTAGAAAGGAATTTAGTTACACATAGTCATAAAGAAAATCAAAAGATAAATCATGAGAAAAAGATAAAACCCTGATAACAATGGTGGTGGCTCGCCTAAGCTCTTAGACTTTTTGTTCTGTTCGTAAGCGATGGGTAGAATATAACCTAGGCTGCCTTTTTATAGAGAACGTAAGTACTAAATCCTTCTCTCAAAAGGTCTAAAAACTAATCCTAAAACAGATGGAATTCTGACTCTTATTCCTACTCGGCTGGGGTAACCACACAGCAGATTCCTTGCACAATTTGAGGTAGTTAAAGTTTCCAGAAAATTCTCCAAAAATATGGAAATTGAACCTTGATGTCTCCTCTTTCCAAACATAGGTCGCACGTTTCTTGCAAAAATGGGGAAAGTCTTCTATGAACACTTCTTCAACAGCTGCACAGTTCTGACGGGATTTGCATTTTGTCTGACTTTGCTTGCAAAACTGCTATCACTGGAAGATGGGAAAATTCTGAGAAATATACACAAGCATCTTCAGTGTCCTAACTTCATTCTCCAATTGACCTCTTGCTAAAACTCCTCCGGAAAGTCGCTTTTCCGATAAAAATGCTCCAAGTGTGCAGTAAAACTGAAAATCAGGAAAAGAAGACAATAAGTCCCTTTTTATAATAAATACTTATACAAAAGTTAAACAAAATAGGGCATAAAACTATAACAATTATGCACTTATCACTCATGCTTCCTAATTAAAGATGACAAACCTTCTACACAACACAAAAAAAATAAAATAAAGATAAGGAGACAACGAGTCCCTGGCGTAAACCTCTCATCGGCACCAAGTAATCTTCGCCTCACCAATCACCAGAAAAGGGTAGGAAACCAAAGTTACTCAAGCCATCACCACCCGAATCCATTTCCTAGCAAAACCCATTTTCTCCATAACCACTTCCAAGAAACTCCACTCTACTTGATCATGCACTTTGTTAAGATCCATCTTCAAAGCCAAATATCCCTCTTTTTCCCACCTTTTATTATGTAAAAAATGCCCCAACTCAGCCGCCACCATAGAGTTGTGCGAAATGAGTCGACCGGGGATAAAAGCACTTTGGTTTGGGGAGATGATATCATCAAGAAAACCCTTTAATATGTTTGCCAGAACTTTAGCCCCAATCTTATAGAGAACATTGCATAGACTAATAGGACACAAATGAGTCATATTTTCCACCTGCTGCATCTTTGGATGAGAGTCACATGAGTGACCGGCATTTCCTTTAAGATCTTCCCCATAGTCGAAAACTCACTTACTGTCTTAATAACATTAGCACCCACAATATTCCAATGGTTTTTATAAATAAAAAAAAGGTTTTCATGCCCTGGATCCTTAGAAGGATGCATTTGAAACAAAGCTGCTTTGATTTCCTCTCCAGTGTATGGCATTATCAGAGCATCATTTACGGCTTGTGACACATGCGAAGTAATTGCATCTGTTACCTCCTGGGTAGCACTATGTAACACTCCCTGCGAATGAAAATATGTTGGAGAAATAAGAGAGAACATATGCTTCGATGGAATGGGAGTCACATGAGTGAACGACATTTCCTTCAAGATCTTCCCTATAGTCGAAAAATCACTTACTGTCTTTATAACATTAGCACCCACAATATTCCAATGGGTTTGATAAATAAAAAAAAGGTGACATACCATCAGGCCCTGGACCCTAGAGGGATGCATTTGAAACAAAACTGCTTTGATTTCCTCTCCAGTGTATGGCATTATGAGAGCATCATTTACGGCTTGTGACACATGCGAAGTAATTGCCTCCGTTACGTCCTGGATAGCACTATGTAACACTCCCTGCGAATGAAACATGTTGGAGAAATAAGAGAGAACATTTGCTTCGATGCCCCCCCACCCACCCCACCACCCTGCGGCGGCCATATCATGCCAAACACCATCATCTCCTCTCAGGCCTTTTATAGTGTTCCTCCTTCTACGATACGTGGCCCGTTGATGGAAAAATCTGGTATTTGGATCCCCGTCCTTCAACCATAATGTCCTTGACCTTTGCCTCAAATATGACTCCTCCCTTTGTAAAAGGGATCCCAATATCCCCCTCAAACCTTTTTGTAAGTCACAATTGTGAGGAGTAGGCAGGGTTGCAACAAGGTGCCCAAATTTAGTTCTAACATCCTTGATTTCCTTCTAAGTTGACCCAAACCTCGTACACTGCTACTTCAATAAAGCAACTCTTGTATCTTTGATAAGCTCACAAACATTGCGACATCAATCTTCATGAGCTCTTCTCTCCCAGCACCTTGGAATTACCTCCTCACACGATTCCTCAGCAACCCACATCTCCTCAAACTTGAATTGACCCCTACGTGCACCAGCAGACCCGCAAATTTCCAGCAAGACTCGAGACGATCAAATAGGAAGGGATCTAAATGACAAACTCGTGAGAGTGGAAATAATTCAGACCAACTTCTCGTCGCTAGCACCCTATCCAACCAACAACTAACCCACCCATCATTCTAACTGAAGTCTACCCTGCAATCCCCAGATCCACCAAGGCACAATCAGTACCACTTGACGGAATCCATCCATTTGCCTTTTTCGATCGCAGTCGACCTCCTGCCTTCTCCTCATTGCTTAAAATTTCATTAAAGTCTCCAAAGCACACTCATAGGAGATTGGACCTAGACCCCAGATCCGTAAGCACTCTCCATGATCTGCCGTTCTGCTGTTTTTGGAACCCCACAAAACCTAGTCAACCGCCAACATTCCACTGACCCTTTAATCCCATGAATAGCAACAATGTGATTCAAGGAAAAAGACAACACCTTCAACTCTACATCTTCCTTCCATAAAAGACATAAACCACCAGATGGGCCCATAGTCTCCACCACCATATTACAGTGTTCTAAAAGGCGGTTCTAGGTGGCGCCTAGGCACTAGAAGGTCGCCTTCCGCCCCGATTACGGGGAAAATCGGCCAAGAATCGGATTGACTATTACGCCGGCAAAAAAATCATCCAAAAAATCATTTTCGGCAAAAATTAGGGGAAAGGGAGGAGATTCCAGAGCTAGGCAGGATGGAGAAAGCCATTTTACTTGAAATTGCGTCGAAAATGGGAGAGAAAAGACCAGATTGATTTTGAATGCCCGGCAGCAGCGGCACGATTTGCAGAAAATTTCATGGGGAAGAAGAAGAAGGTGCAATGCACCGTTTTAATTAATGCCCTTTAAAATAACTTTCAATTAAAATAATACAGTAATAACAAAAAATAACTAAATATTTATATATTATTATATATAATTAAAATTTTAATTAACAATTAGTGGTATTTTGTAGAAATATATGTTACAATGATAAGAAAATAATCTACGATTAGTCCACGCCTTAATTTCCGATTAATACGCTAGGTTCTAATCTCCTACTTGTCTCGATTTGGTATTATTATTTGATTGTTAATGGATCGATTTGGTTGTTGATAAATGTCTTTTGTCGACTTGGTTGTTGATATATTTAGATGTCAATTGTTTATTTGGGTATTATATAGAATTAGAAATTATATATAAAAAAAATTTAAAAGGCAAAACCGCCTAGGCCCCGCCCCAGGGCTCTAGGCGCTAGAAGGTGGGTGACCACCCGAGTTTTGCCTAGCGTTTTTTCGAACATTGCATATTACTAAAGCCCAACTTCCACTTGGTTACCTCCATCTTCCTTACCCCGCATTTAGTTTCAAAAAGGAAGACGATGTCGGGGGAACGTTGTTGGATTATATCCAGCAGAGCCTCAACTACACAACGATCTCCCAACCCTTGGCAGTTTGAACTGAGGCAATCCATAATGGATCAGAACCCTCCCAAGCTTAGTTGCAAACTTAGATATGAAGAAAAGAACGGGATGAAAGGTTGAATTGTAATTCGAATTATGAAATGGTAGTCTCGGATGTGGGAGCCGTGTTTAACGTCTCCGTTAGAGGGGTTAAAGAAAGCAGAGGAAGTGTAATTGGATTCGATGGAGATAGAAATGGAGAGCTACAAAATTGGAAAAGACAAAAGTGGAGAGAGAGAGAGAGAGAGAGAGAGAGAGAGAGAGAGAGAGAGAGAGAGAGAGAGAGAGAGAGAGAGAGAGAGAGAGAGAGAGAGATTTGAAGACCTGAGAGTAAATGTTTGCATAAATTAGAAGATGGTGTTTTTTTGGGTAAGTAAATAGTAACCATTGAATAAGCGGGACATACAAGTTTACAATGGGTATACCCTAGGCTCACCATAACCCACAATACGTTCAAAAGAACAACCAAGCAAAACCAAGACCTAAAATCCTGGTCCACATAACTAGTTCAAACAAAACTGAATTAAACTAAGTTAGAGGAAAACAGGCCCATAAATAACAAAGAGAGCACAAACAGATAAATCCAAGCAAAGTGGATCTTCAAAATTAGTGCAAACAGCAATCAGATAAAGTAGAATGAGAACCGCACGTCTCACAATTCTAGTCGCCACCACCTAATGATTAAAGCTGAAGCCTAATAAGCCACCACCACCGTCACCTCTGGAAGGAAAGATTGAAATAGCTAGTTAAGGCACCACCTCCACCGCCGTCACCTCCACACCTACAAAGAGACAAAAAGCAAAGCCCATCGAAACCAATCCAACAGACACCCAAGCAAGGCAGCTCTGGAACAAATCCCACCCCACAAAGCATTCAGGCCAAATTCACACCAAATCAGAGTAGATCCACTCAAGTCCATAGACAGGACGAGCAAATCCGCGAATTCGGAGCAATAAATCGCCAGAAAAAGCCTAGACCATGCTAGGAGAAAAACCAAATCATGTAGATATGGTGAAATTCAGGCTAAACGATGCCAAATCCACAAGGAATTACAGGGGAGAGGCACATTCCGCTGGTAACAAAGCTCAAGAATGAGCAACGCGGCAAGAAATCACCGGAAAAACTCCTAGGCCAAGCTAGAAGGAGGGCTAAAGAATGGGATAGGTGGTGGGAAAAGGGTCGAGAGAGAAATTAGTATGATAAGTGAAGGAGGGGAAGGTTGCCTGCCGACCCCAAGCCTAAGCTAGGAGCCGGTGGCGGAGGGGGTTTTGTTAGGGTTTCTAGGGAGAAGGCAGAGTGAGGTTGGCATGATTATTTGGAAATTAGAGGATGGTGTTGGTTAGGGAAATATAGGTGGAGTAAATGCACTAAATTAGGAGGAGGAAAAGGATAGGTGGATGAAATAATCACTAGATAAGCTTCCATAAAGGGGAGAGGTAACACTCACAATGGAGATAAAAAAAATGTATTTAGGTTACACTGGTTGCATTTTTTTTTTCCACTTTCATGCTTTTTTGTTGACGAGTATCATGATCAGAACTATTCACTTTATTCATTATATATTAAAGATCATTTCTGCTAAAAATCAATTCAATATGAGATTGTTTGATTATCTAACTTTGTGAAATATATAAACGGTATAATTAAACATCCAATTGTACGGTTCATATATTTCACAAAGTTAGATTATCAAAAAAATCTTAAATTGAATTATTTATTATAGAAATGATTGTCACTGTATAATAAATAAAATGAGTTTCACAAAGTTAGATTATCAAAAAAAAATTTAATTGAATTATTTATTATAGAAATGATTGTCACTGTATAATAAAATGAACAATCATAAAATATAAAAAATGCAAGAAATATAGCTAATGAGGCAGTGCAGCCCGAAATGTCTTCTTCTTTCTTTTTCTTTTTTTTTTTCTTTTTTTTTTTTTTTTCTGTTTACCAGTTGTCTCCATCTAAGACCCCAGTTGAAGAATTTTCCAATGTCCCCAAGAACCTGTTACGTATTCAAATTGTATAGCCATGCACCTTGTTTTCTGCACTTCTATATTATATTCTTGCTTTGTCTTTACCTTCACAAAGCAACAAAAACTTTTTTTTTTCTTCCTATTTTCTAGATGGGAATAATGTGGCCGACAATCATTATTCTACAGCCAGTCCCAAAATTTCCTAGTAGCTACTGCTATGGAGTCAGTAGTGCTTCCTAATTTAACTGAGGCATCAGTAGCAACAGAGGAAGATGAAGCCAACTTTCCAAAGAAGCTTGATGCTGGAGCTTTATTTGTGCTCAAATCGAGAGGTAATCAGTTCATTTTGAATCTGTAAATGGAGCAGTGCTTTTTTGGTAT
This sequence comes from Spiraea crenata, assembly GCA_033992175.1. Classification (NCBI taxonomy): domain Eukaryota; kingdom Viridiplantae; phylum Streptophyta; class Magnoliopsida; order Rosales; family Rosaceae; genus Spiraea; species Spiraea crenata. Next base: position 17,647 of record JAVBHV010000057.1, on the reverse strand, counting down.
AAAATCTGTAGGTTGAAGTGATTTGTTGTTTGTAGGATCATGGCTGCATTGTGGATGTCATTTGACCACTTCAATTGTAGCACCTTCCCTTTTAAGTCTTCCTTATGCACTTTCCTTAATGGGTTGGTTTGCTGGGGCTTCATGCCTTACCATTTCAGCTTTAGTAACATTCTACTCCTACAATCTTCTATCCTTGGTGTTAGAGCACCATGCTCAGCTTGGCATGCGACAGCTCCGATTCCGCGATATGGCCAGAGATATTTTGGGTGAGTAGGTTCCTTCTGTAACTTGTGGGTTAGTTTAAGATTCAAGGATCTCTTTGGGAGTAATTCTCGAACTGTTAAATAAATGCGTTTTTTATTGCAATTGGCTACAAATGTTCTTTTAATGAAAGCGTTTATGAGATCAAGTATTGTTTGAAGCCATCTCAAAATGGCCCTAATCTTTTCTCTGGTTTGGGCACCTCAAAAGGCAAATGAATATATTTGAAAAGAGAATGAAATGAGCATGGTCCAACTTTGCAGGACCAGGATGGGGAAGATATTTTGTAGGTCCAATTCAGTTTGGACTATGCTATGGCGCAGCTATAGCTTGCATTCTTCTGGGAGGGCAGAGCCTTAAGGTCTGTTTCCTCTTTCCATCTATATAGGCAGACCTTTCCAACTGGTTTTTGTGGTTTTTTAGTGACACCCTGGGTTGTATTGTTGTCTTATTTATATTCGCCTCCATGGTATAAAAAATTTGATCTTCTGACATCTAGAACACCCCAGCACTAGGGATGCTTAAGTGAGTCGTAATAAGCAAATTCACTCAATTCTGTTGTATTGACGGCTTAGCAATCACAATTGGTGATGAAGAAGTTTTAGTACCGTATGATATGCCAATAAATTAACAGAATTTCCATTGGCTTAGAAAGTTCTGTGGAGCGAACATTTGCAAATTGACAATGACAAAAAGCGAAAGCAGAAATAGTTTCTTTGCAGATAAAACTTAAGGGAGAATGGTAAAACTCAGATAAATGCTATGGTTATTGTGTCCCATGGTCTCATATTTACTAACTTTCTCTTTTGTAAAACTCAGATAAATGTTATGGTTATTGTGTCCCATGGTCTCATATTTACTAACTTTCTCTTTTGCTTTTCTCACCATTTCATCTTCTGCAAGTATATATTTTTGCTTTCGAGTTCAAGACCAGATAGCATGCATCTCTACCAATTTGTTACTATTTTTGGAGCAATGATGCTGGTGTTGGCACAAATTCCGTCATTCCACTCTTTGAGGCATATCAACCTTGTCTCTCTGGTTCTTTGTCTAGCATATAGCACCTGCGCCACAGCTGGTGCTGTATACATTGGTTAGAAAGTACAGAACAAGTAATTTGTCTGCGGCATTTGTATAGCTTCACTAGTAATTAACTCGTGTGCTCACAGGAAGTTCCATGAATGCTCCTAGGAAGGACTATTCTTTAAACGGAAGCAGACAGAACAGCATATTTGGATCGTTCAATGCGATTTCAATTATCGCTACCACATATGGAAATGGCATTATTCCTGAAATACAGGTTTTCCCATTTTTTGATGTTACTGTTTCATTTTACCTTCACTCAAACTTGAGTAACACAAATCAAACATTGCTAAATGGGTCCACTCACTATGTTTGCAGGCAACTATAGCAGATCCAGTCAAAGGGAAAATGTTCAAAGGACTATGTATATGCTTTGCTGTTGTACTTTCGACTTTTTTCAGTGTTGGAATCTCAGGGTATTGGGCGTTTGGTAATCAGGCCAAAGGAACAATTCTACTGAACTTTTTAGTTGATGGGAAGCCTCTGTTGCCAAAGTGGGTTCTGTTGATGACCAATGTTTTCACCTGCTTGCAAGTAGCAGCTGTTGCTGTGGTAAGACTTCTAACTTGATTTCTTTGTGTCTACAAATGTTCGATATTGTTCACTATACTTTACCACTTGCTTGCGCAGGTTAACTTGCAACTTACAAATGAAGTATTTGAACAGAAGTTTGCAAATCCAAAAATTAATCAATTCTCTGTTCGCAACGTTGTGCCAAGGCTGGTCTCTCGATCTTTCTCTGTGATCATAGCCGCAACTGTTGCAGCTATGTTTCCTTTCTTTGGGGACATCAATGCTTTAATTGGAGCATTCGGATGCATTCCTCTGGACTTCATTTTGCCAATGGTGTTCTACAATGTTGTGTTCAAGCCCTCCAAGCACAGCTTACTCTTCTGGGGAAACACGCTTATCGCCTCAATCTTCTCGGTATTAGGAGTATTGGGGGCAATATCTTCGATCCGACATATAGTTCTTGATGCTAATACATTTAGTCTTTTCGCTAATATATAGCGTAGGATAAGATTGCTAAAGCATAATTCTTCGAATTTATAAAATATCACTTGTGTGCATTTCTGCCAATTATCTTTTATATAATAGTTCAAATAGTTCCAACTTAAATTTGGTTTCCACTCCAAAATTCCACTCAACTGATATGCGGGTTCGCTAGTCACCTAGTTAAGCAACACTATTTTAGTTGTGTAATTGATTGGCTAAAGTGAGCCATATGTTAACATTCAAAAGTCAACAACAGAGCGGTTTCCTTTGACAAAATCTCATGATCTACCGCATATTGGTAATCAAGTCTCTACAAAATTGTGGGTTATTTGTGTTTTATTTATTGTAAGTTAGTTATCTGTAATAAACAAAAAATTATTTACAAATATTCTTGTCAAAACACAAACGAAAGTGTCTGAGATCATTTGCCAGCAATTCTTGTAATCAAGCTGGTGACAATTTCAGCTTCAGCGAATTTGACTAACATGATGCCAATCCAATATTATGACAAAACCATTCAAAACAACGTAAGAATTAAAATTCAAGTACGAGATTTACGTGCATGAACCAAATCTGGAGTTTGAATTCCCTTGTAGGAGAACATTCCAAAAAGGGGAAAAGTCTTACGCTCAGCAGAGCCACAACTGACCAATATAAGAAAATCTAACGTTAGTGGACCCTTTTATCAATAATAGTGCTTAGATAAGCATTTCAACAATAAAAAAATGTTCAAATAATTATTTTATAAATTAATCTTATGTAATAAATTCTAAATTCGTTCGAAATTCGAAGAATAATCCTTCCACGGTAGCAGTAAGTCCAAAACAGTCTTCTTCAACTGAACACTTGTTTTCCAGGAGTTGAAAGCTAGTGCAATTTTGTCCATTAGTTTAATCCATCTTGAATATTCAACTTGGACTTGGGCATGCACGTCTCTTCCATTAGCTGCTACCTTCTAACTACTAAACATTTAATACATAATCTACCACACTGCACACTGCACACTAGATATTTAATATTATAATCTGTCACATCCTGCATACTTCGCTGAATATATATGCGCACATCCCCAACACACAAAGCACAAACGCAAAGATGGGAACGGTGGCTCCGGACTCAATGGAAATAGCCAAGGAAGGCTCTGTCGCCGTCTGCAGACAGCCTCCGAAAGAGCTTGATGCCGGAGCTTTGTTCGTCCTCAAATCACAAGGTGATTCACTACCAATACGTATATAATATGTTTGACATATATGACTGACAAGATGAAACTTATGGTATAGTTGATTGAGCTGAGAAGCTTCAGTACTTTTCTTCATATTTGCTTGAAGATGTCAATCATTAGTCTCCTTTTTTTGGAAGAAACACAGTCTAGTTCTTAGTGAATATTTTAGTTCCAAACTATTCAAATTATATTTATATTTTTTACATAATGTGAAATGAGAATAATAATACTCAAAACCTCTACGGCGAAATATATTATATTTTTCTTACTAATATTTTATATTTGATAAAATTTTAGATCTTTAGACAACAATTTGGAACACAATTGTGTTTTATAATCATCCTACGAAAACGGTTAAACTAACTTAAACTATAACTTCAATTCAGTTCAAGTCGAGCCACCGAATGGGAAGTGACAATAGGTCCTCTTAGTTGGATTTCGATTCCCTTGAGAACCAACTAATCAACTTATAATTATCATGTTCATCTAGCTATCTGAGATATTTCATCGAAACACCTAGTGGTTACTTTAATGAGATAGAACACAAAGACCTTCCATGACAAAAAACAAAAAAAAATCAGTTCAGTTTTAGGTACTAATTGCCGAACTACAAACTATATATTAAACTACTGCGATCAAGAAGACCCTGTAATTATAATCACTCGAATACCCATTGATTCTCTTTTCGAATCTCCTCTTCTTCCTTGGCGTTGAAGTCATTCTCTATATTGAAAGCCCGGCGAATCTCCTCCGGCGTCTTCCCCTTGATGAAGTCGGCCACGGCCTGACACGTCAGATCCACAAGGCTCGGAATGCACCGAAAATTCGCAGCCAACATCAAATCGCTCAAGGCGGTCGTGTCGACGGTGATGACGCCCTTGACGAACTCGGCGTCCCATGCGGCGTCCTCTGCGTTTGTTGCGTGCTTGTTGCAGTACTCGATGACCTTGGCTACAGTGGCGCCGGTGACGTTCAGCAGAGGTATGGCGGTGTCGGTGCAGCCTTCCTCCACCATGTGCTTGATGGTCTGCGACTGCGTCATCGCCGCCTCTTCGGTGCTGAATGTCTTGCCGTCGGAGCTCTTGAGGGTTATCATCTTCTTCTCGGTGGCCATTGTCGAAGTTTGAGTTGGGAGGATTTTTTGGTTTAAGGTTTGGGTGTCGTTATGGGTTTCAATAATTGGGGACTTTTATAGAGCACTGCAGGTTGCCTTATCCTTGTAGGAAAAGTATGGGAGAAGGCAAAAGACATAAAATGGTCAATCTAGGTTATCAACCATTTTACATGGTGTTGCCGCGCGACGATGTTAAATTTTGATGATTGTAATTTAAATTAGGCGTATGTTTCACCAAGATGCAAAGTCAAAATACAACATGAATGGGATGAAACGGAAGCATTGTGGTTCCTTGTTCATCTTAAATTACTCCCCTCCCACCTATGAACGTGATCGTGATCAGCTACACATTCGTATTGGATCTAATTCTTGATTTTGGGGAGACCTGATTATTGACTTTTTTCTAGGGCTGACTTTGGGCCGGCCTGGCATGGCCTAGTCCATATGAGTTGGGTTGGGCAGGATTTGAACGAGCATATTAGACCATTTTAATATTTTGGATTATGTCAAAACTTTAGAGGACTGCTATGTACAAATAGATTTTCTCTTTGGACACCTTCAAGTTTTTGATTAGATATAATTACTTTTGTATCCTTGTAGTAAATTACAATCAAGGGGTTAAATTTCTTTGGAACGATTTTGTGTTATGGAGGTTGGGGCTGCAAGCAGCGAAATTGGATGGTACCGATCAGGAGTGGCAGATGTAGACGTACACTCCTACACGAATGAATTGATTTTGATTTAGGGTTTTGTGAGTTTGAAGAAAGAGCAAAGAGCAGGTTAGGGTTTTGGGGAGGAGGAAGCCTAACAGTGCTGGTTCGGGAGTTGGCGCCGAGGATGGGGCCAGGACATGGATGGATTAAGAAATTTTTTTAAGGGTATATATGGAAAACTTTAACCAAATTTGGGTGTCTAAAGAAATTTCAAAAATTAATATGGGTGTCCAAAGAATCAAGGGTGTTCGAAAAACAAATCTGGGTGTACATAGCATCCCTCAAACTTTAAGCACTCGGCCTAACTCTGCTTATTTTGATTAGACTGTTTGGACTGAATTGGGCTGAACTAAGCTTTCATTTGGGCCACATTAGAATAAGCCAATATAAGAATTTAATGAAAGCTTTAATATTCTTTTGATGATTTAGTTCATGCTCTTTGCACCGTAAATGATGAGATTCATTATTGACTTTCAAATAAGCTAGTCAAAAGAAAACATTTCTTAGTTAAAATATTAATGATTAAAAAAATTATTTGAAATAAGATAAAAATTATGATAAATTCATCATATGTAGGCTCTAAAGGGTCAGACAAGACTGAGTTCAAATAGACTGGATTAGACTAAGCTTCATAAGCTCAAATAGGGTAGGCAGTGGGCTGGCCCAAAACTTCAAATGCACAATCCTAGTCTGATCCAAACCAACAATGGACTAGCTTGATTGGGTGGAAGAATGGGCTGGATTGGACTTTGACCCTTTGGCTTAGGCCGACTATTTCGTTCTATGGACTTCAGGCCGAATGATGACTCCTAACTTTCTCCGTTCTCTTGCGCCCTAAGATTCAAATGTTTTTTTGGTGACCTTTGGCATGGCCATATGTGATGTGGGCTTTATTTCTTCTTGTCCTTCTTATATTAACAGTGTACGTTTGTAACTTTGTTCATCAAGTTAACTGTATTACTTGTCCCTCTCTAAATGTAAATGTTTGCTTTGTTTTCTACGGATGCATTTGTGGGATAGGGTCATGGCTGCACTGCGGGTACCACTTGACGACATCTATAGTGGCTCCTGTACTTCTGAGCCTTCCCTTTGCGCTGGCCTTGCTTGGCTGGGTTGGGGGACTTGTATGCGTTTCCTTGTCTGCTTTGGTCACTTTCTACTCCTACAATCTCTTATCTTTGGTTCTCGAGCACGAAGAAAATCTCGGACGTCGACAGCTTCGCTTTCGAGACATGGCCCGAGACATTTTAGGTATGTTCATTTCATTACTGTTGTATTGTTCGTTCGACGACAGTCTAGTGTTCCATTCACTCCAGTGTAACATATTCAATTCTTCTTGCATTAATGGAATTTGAATATGTTGGATGTTGTATTGAACATTTGCAATTTGTTGGCAGGTCCTGCATGGGGCAAATATTTTGTTGGTCCTCTGCAATTTTTTATATGCTATGGTGCAGTAATTGCTTGCACTCTACTTGGAGGGCAGAGCCTTAAGGTATCACCAATTTGTCATGAACTACTGTTTAGGCAATGCAACCAATCTTCTTTTTCAAAGTAATATTCTTTGATTACAACAGTCTGTTTTCCAAAAGTTAATTGAAATAGATATCGTTTAATTATCTAACTATTAATTGAAAAATAGCCGACCTTAATTATTTCTTTTAAATGTTGTAATTAGGATCATATGATTCAAACGGTCAATTGGTCTCCAACTAGGTGGATTTTTTGCCGTGGTAATATTTGGTAGGTGGTCTAGAAAATAGGCCGTTCTGATCGTTAAATGATATTGTAGTATGATAAAAAAAGACAAGTTAGTTGAAGGAGAATGTCTGAAGGAGAAAGTGAATAACGTCTCTGTATTGGGACTCTCCCAAAAACCTGAAAGAGGAGCCCATTTGGATTGTCCAATTAAAGACACAGAAGAACTTATTAACCAACTTACATGAAACTTTATGTCAGATTAATTCATATATGCAAACTGAACCCCAATTGTTATTGTGTTTCTTTTGCAGTTTATTTACTTGCTGTCCAATCCAAATGGGACAATGAAGCTCTACCAGTTCATTGCTATATTCGGAGGACTTACACTCATTTTGGCTCAAATGCCATCCTTCCACTCTCTAAGGCATATCAACCTCGTCTCTCTTGTCCTCTGCCTTGCCTTCAGTGCTCTTGCGTCACAGCTGGTTCTATATACATAGGTAAGATTAGATGTCCAGTCGGAATCACTCTGAAACAAACCCTGAGAAATCCTTGAACAAAAACACATAGATATTAAAGTTCCAAACTTGTCTACTCTCAGATGTATGTAGTCAACCGTTTCTCCATCAAAATACATTTCTCTTTTCACAGGACATTCTAATAAGGCTCCTACAAGGGATTATAGTGTGAAAGGAAGTACAAAAGACCGCTATTTCGGTATCTTCAATGCCATTTCAATCATTGCCGCCACCTATGCAAGTGGAATCATACCCGAAATACAGGTAATGATTTGTTGTCACACGCTCTAATCATGTTAATATTCAACGAAATATGGTCCAAAGTATCCGCCATGTTGATCTGTTGAGGGATAGAACAATGCATGCGTTAAAATACAAATTTGCGATCAAAATGCCATAAGCATGAATTGAAGGGCCTAAGATGTGATCATACATTTGCAGGCAACTTTGGCACCTCCGGTGAAAGGCAAGATGTTCAAAGGGCTGTGTGTTTGCTACAGCGTGATAGCGACAACATATTTCAGTGTGGCAATTTCGGGATACTGGGCGTTTGGTAATCAAGCTATGGGAACCGTTATGTACAATTTTATGGGTGATGGCAAGCCTCTGCTGCCTACTTGGTTTTTGCTCATGACCAATATCTTCACTCTTTCGCAAGTCTCTGCTGTAACTGTGGTATGTAAGACTAACCCAATAGAGTTCCACTGCCACATTTGCTTCCATATCCAAAACGCCCAGGTCAACTAAATTTTGCAAACCGGCTATTGCTAAGTGGAGGTTATTCTAATTTCTAACCCACAAAATTAGCCCAAACTCTCACCAACATAGCTTAGAGTTTCAATAGTTAGTGCATCCAGTGATAATTCGATTCATTAGCGAATAGATAATTCGATTCTTTCATTAGTAGAGACCAAACACCTGTACACGATTGGAATCCAACTTCCCATAGTAGGTTTTCAATCTATAGCTTACCATGGTTTATATAACTGTAGTTTCAATTCTACGTACTAATCAAAGATTCAAAAATTTTGGGTTATGGTGCACAATACTATTCTTGATTATTTTCACTTGACAAGACTGAAATGGGGTTTATCTGCAGGTTTACTTGCAACCAACAAATGAAGTGTTCGAGAAGAAGTTTGCAGACCCAAAAATGGACCAATTCTCCGTTCGAAATGTCATCCCAAGATTGATTTCCCGGTCACTATCCGTAATCGTCGCTACAACATTTGCTGCAATGCTGCCTTTCTTTGGAGATATTATGGCGTTGTTTGGGGCATTCGCATGCATTCCTCTAGATTACATCTTGCCAATGGTTTTCTACAACGTTACTTTCAAGCCCTCCAAACAAAGCCTTGTTTTTTGGGTTAACAATTTGATCGCAGGACTGTCCTTGTTGTTAGTCGGGGTAGGAGCAGTAGCATCTGTTCGACAGATAATTCTTGATGCCCAAACGTACCGTCTGTTTGCTGCAAGATTCATGTTTCTTTTTTTGTTGGGTGTTTTTTGCTTGTTTTGAACCGAAATTTTATTTTCTAACATGTTGATGTGAGAATATATGATGAACACAACTTCTACAAACTATATTTATTTGAGGATCCATGTATTAATTAAAATAAAGCAAGAGAGTTGCTATGTACACTAAAAAATTTTCTCTGGACACCTTCAATTTTTTATTAGATGTAATTACTTTCATACCCATGTACTGAATTACATTTAAAGACATTGTTTTTTTGCACCCATATAAACACCCATCAAAGTATAGGAAAAAGAAATACGTTTATATACCCTAACCTTGATACAATCTTCATACCCATGTCTTCTTCCATTTGTCTTATACTCTTCTTCCATCTTCTCTTCGCTGATCAATCTAACCACCATATTTTAAGATTAAATCAAGCTTAGAAAACAATCTACCCACCCCCTTTTGCCTCGTCTCTCTTTATCAAGTGAAGAGTTTGAAAATTAATGAATTACTACATTGGTGATTACCAGTAGCAGGGGTTAAACTTTGAGGTGGCGGCATGGTTCAATACTCCTCCATGAATTATGCAATTTATGTTGATAATCACAATCGTTTTGTTTATGCTAATCATTATAATAATATTTATACGGTATGCTTGTAGCAAAAAAAAAAAAATATTTATACAAAAAACAAATGAAAGGGTATATGTTGAAAATTTTAATCAAATTTGAGTGTCCAAAAAAGTTTTATCAATTGAGATGAGTGTATAAAAAAATATGAGTGTCCAGAGAAAACTTTTGAGTGTATATAGCAGCCCTCTAAAGCAAAGATAGCTTTGGGCTAGCTTAGAGCAAATTCAATGGGAGGATGCAAACTCACAGAAATATCAAATTTGCATCTTTAAAACTAAATTTTTACTCTAATTGGTAGGAAAAGTGGAATGTAAAATGTCAATCTAGCCGGAAAATAAAATAAAACTCAAATACGGAAATTTTTTTACGTCTCCAAAATAGGCCACATTATTGTTAAAGCATACATTATTTAATACATTTTTTATTCAATCAATGGAGATTAATAATAAAAAAACGTTGTAGACACCAACATTGATTGCCCCTGGTGTGGGGGTGGGGCGGGGGGGGGTGGTGGGGGGGGTGTTGTGCGGGCGTTTTCGGTGTGCGCGGGGGGGGCTGTTTGCGTTGGGGTCGGGGGTCCCGCCGGAAGGAGCTGAAAAGTAAAAGAAGGAGAAGGGGATGTGGATGTATGTGGTGAGAGGCGTAATGCTTTTGTTTTCGCTTGTAGGAAGAAAGGAAGAGGGAGGCGTGCGTCGGGGGTGGGGGGAGAGGGAAGAAAGAAGTCAAAGTGATAATTGCATAACCCTTAAATACTGGGCTGGGGTTCGTTCGAGAGTAGGGTGGGTGGGTGTCTCTAGGTAGGACCAGAGGGGGAAACAGAGGCCTCTCGTGTGTTTCGGGCGTGGGTTCGGGAAGCGTACGCCATACGCCGCGAATGCGTTTCTCAAAGAAGGATCATTCAAAGAGGCATGGAAACCTTCAGAAACTATTCGAATCGCCATCGGAAACGGCTCGGAGTCGGGCCGCCATTTTTTTCCTGGAATTTTCTTATCAAACCACACGATGTTTGGTAATTTTGTTGGGTTATTTATTATGCCCAAACCATCTTTCACTCCAATTGGGATCAAATTCAAACCCTATAGGAAGCTAAGACTAATCTTTCTTCCTAGTTCTCTTCTTCTGAAGCAGCTCCATCGCGACTCCGGTAGAGATCTCCTCCTTTTTTTCAGTATGGGCGGTGGTGATGTAGTGAGTAAAATACAGGTGTTGTCCTCCTTTTTTCATTATGGGTAGTGGTGATGATGTAGTAACCATATAAAATATACTATAATACTATTATATAGGGAGCTCTTAAATCTCCCAGTGTGGTTTTTTTTTTGTGTTTTTTGGGGTGTTGGTTTTTTGTTGTTGGTTTTTTGTTTTGTTTTGTTTTTTTTTTTTTTTTGTTTTTTTTTGGTTGTGGTGGGGGTGTTTTGTGTATGGTTTTGGGGTTTTGTGTTTTTTTTGTTTCTTTGTTTTTTGGGTTTTTTATTATATGTTTTTTATTTGGGTGTTGGTTTCTTTTGTGTGGTTTTTGCTTTTGTTTATGTTTGTTGTTGTTGTTTTGTTTGTAGTTTAAATATAGAATGTGGGGGCTTTTGCTGTGGCTTTGCGTTTCTTTTTCTTTTTATGTTTTTGTTGGTGCTTGTTATGAGTTCAAAAAGGGGGGGGGTTTATCTTGAAGTTGCGGTTCTTTTGCCTGTTCTTTAACAGCTTTTTTTTATGTGTCTTGCGTTGGAAGGGCGGTTCCGTTGTTAGGAAGCTGCTGGAGGGGGGGGCGATTCTTATATTCGTGGGTTTTGGGGGTTTCGCTGGTTGTGATAAAAATGATGTAGTCAATGTTTGAACAATTTATGACTACAACCATATATATAGCCTTGAATAATATACACTTATGACTAGTTCTATTTTTTGGTATACTAAGAAAATTAGAATACTTATTTATACTTATTTTCAATCATTATACTTGTTTTAAATAATTTATTAATGAACATTTCCATGACGTTTCGTATCAGGCTTTTTTGAGATGAGACGAATCGTCGTTTCGTATCGTATCGTATGGTTGTTCCTGTTTCCATTTCCTTGCTTCATAGCTTATACGTGAAACTCAGGTGGTCTGAGTTTGATGTCTATAATAATTTTCATACAGTAATATGAGTTCAATAAATGTGAGAGGCATAATATTTACTATATTAAATTGAAAGAATATATAAAAAGTATTAGATTAGAGTGTTAATATCTAAAAAATACAATACTTTATTGTAATATCCAAATAGTCCAACTTAGTCAATGTGTCAGAATTTTATTGATCAATTTGATTTATTAAAACAAACGGCATAACAACTCATTTCTCTTTCTCTCTCCTATTTTTCATTATTTTGTTTCTTTAAATTAATTATAACTGTTGATATAGAAATCACAATGAAATTTCGTTTTTGTCGACAGATTCGTATAAGTGAGATCTACATTTTAAAATTCATATTGAGCATGTTTTTCACAGAAAATATTTCGTTAGTTTTAGTGTAGAGGCAGTCTATAGAGACAAATGACTGTCTCTACCGAGATAGGTGACTGTCTCCATAGAGACATTTGATTGTCTTTGTAGAGACATTTAATGTCTCTGTAGAGACATTTAATGTCTCTGTATATTTTCTAGTTCTTTTAATTTAGTACTTTAGAATTTGGTGTCTATGTAGAGACAATTAATTGTTTATGTAGAGACACTTGATTGTCTCTGTAGAGACACTTGACTAGGACTGTGTCTGTAGAGACACATAACTGTCTCTTGGAGAGACACGTGACTGTCTCTAAAGAGACATATTACTATCACTTAGAGACACTTGATTGTCTCTACAAAGACACTTGACTGTCTCTGCATTCAAAACTTACGAAATTTTTTCTACAATAAATATATTCAATTTGGATCTTAAAATGTAGATCTCACTTCTACGAATCCATTGGTGAAAACGAATTTTCATTACGACTTCTATATAAAAAATTATGATTAATTTAAATAAACAAAAAAAATTGAAAAAATAAAAATAGGAGAGAGAAAGATGACATCCGTGAATGGGAGTCAGTTACTTCTGCTAAGTTGACATCAATTTTGAATTAATTTTGGACTATATAAATATTTAATATCTTTTTTGGATTATATAGATATTTAAAGTCTTATTTTGGACCTCTAGGATATCAGCCCTATTAAATTTCAATAACATTATTGGCACCAATATCTTACCAAGTTTTGGATACCAACACATGTGGCAAATGCCAACTCATCTTTTTAATGCAAACCCTATTATAATACTTTCTAAATTTAAAATATCTATTAATCAAGAAGAAAAAGGTAAAATTTGAATAAAAAGAAGTGTTTTCTTAAAAAAAACAACAAAAAGAGTCCCACTAACCCACCCGTCATCGCAACTTCTTTCTTTCGCACAACCGTCCCCCTCCGCCTCCAGCTCCCCCACCTTTCTCCAACCACCCCATGCCATCATATACTTTGTAATTACTTAAGCTTTTAATCATGAATTTTGAAAATTGAATATATTTTTTTTCTGTCCCCGACATCTTTGCATCTTTTTTTAAACTCAAATTTGTTTCTTGATCATTGTTTCGATTTTGGAACATGAATTAACACAAATCAAGATCATTAAAAATTGAATTTTTTTAATTAGATTACATATTTTTGATGTAGAATGTTGTAGTTGATGAGAATTTTACAGGCGTAGGAATGAAGTGATGACTGGGGAGTCGTGGAGAATTTGGGGAGGTGGACAATTATGGGAAGGGCTGCGGTGGTGGAGATTCTCTAATTTGCTTTTTCTTTTTGTTTGTTGATGATTAATAAGTATTTTTAATTTAAAATATAATATAATATAAATTGAAAAGATGAGGTGGTACTTGTCATATGTGTTGGTATTCAAAATTTGGAAAACTATTGGTGCCAATAGTGTTATTGATTAAATTTTGCCTAATTTCAATTAGATGACTACTTAATTAAATTTTTATTGATTCACTATTTACCAAAATTGCACCATTGAATTTCTTTCAATGAGTTCTTTATTATGAGTCTAATATTGACTATCTTTCAACTATTTTTATTTTGGTATCTAAATACAAATTTCTCAACACATGAGATAAGAGTTCCATTTTTCCAATGTTTTGCTTTTTTTTTTATTTTTTTATGGTGGGTCCCACGGTATGGACATACCAGATAGAACTGATGGGTTTGAACGTGATCTTAGAACTCATGAATTTGAACATCATATTTTCCGCCCAAGTATGAAAGTGTCACATCCCGGGATCGCTCCGCCGTGGCACGATATTGTCCGCTTTGGGCACTCTCCTCTCTGGCCCTCACGGTTTTGTTTCTGGAAACTCACGAGCAACTTCCCAGGAGTTCACCCATCCTGAGATTGCCCTAAGCCCAACTCGCTTAACTTTGTGAGTATAATGTGGCTGCTGAGTCTTCAGCGGCTAAGTTTCTTCCTTTTCTGGATGGGAATAATGTGGCCGGCAATCATTATTCTGTAGCCAGTCCCAAAATTTCCCTAGTAGCCGGCAATCATTATTCTGCAGCCAGTCCCAAAATTTCCTAGTAGCCACTGCTATGGAGTCAGTAGTGCTTCCTAATTTAACTGAGTCATTAGTAGCAAGAGAGGAAGATGAAGCCAACTTTCCAAAGAAGCTTGATGCTGGAGCTTTATTTGTGCTCAAATCGAGAGGTAATCAGTTCATTTTGAATCTGTAAATGGAGCAGTGCTTTTTTGGTATAAAATCTGTAGGTTGAAGTGAATTGTTGTTTTGTAGGATCATGGCTGCATTGTGGATGTCATTTGACCACTTCAATTGTAGCACCTTCCCTTTTAAGTCTTCCTTATGCACTCTCCTTAATGGGTTTGTTTGCTGGGGCTTCATGCCTCACCATTTCAGCTTTGGTAACATTCTACTCCTACAATCTTCTATCCTTGGTGTTAGAGCACCATGCTCAGCTTGGCATGCGGCAGCTCCAATTCCGCGATATGGCTAGAGATATTTTGGGTGAGTAGGTTTCTTCTGTAACTTGTGGGTTAGTTTAAGATTCAAGGATCTCTTTGGGAGTAATTCTCGAACTGTTAAATAAATGCGTTTTTTATTGCAATTGGCTAAAAATGTTGTTTTAATGAAAGCGTTTATGAGATCAAGTATTGATTGAAGCCATCGCAAAATGGCCCTAATCTTTTCTCTGGTTCAAGCACCTCAAAAGGCAAATGAATATATTTGAAAAGAGAATGAAATGAGCATGGTCCAACTTTGCAGGACCAGGATGGGGAAGATATTTTGTAGGTCCAATTCAGTTTGGACTGTGCTATGGCGCAGCTATAGCTTACATTCTTCTGGGAGGGCAGAGCCTTAAGGTCTGTTTCCTCTTTCCATCTATATAGGCAGACCTTTCCAACTGGTTTTTGTGGTTTTTAGTGACACCCTGGGTTGTATTGTTGTCTTATTTATATTCTCCTCCATGGTATAAAAAATTTGAACTTCTGACATCTAGAACACCCCAGCACTAGGGATAAGTGAGTCGTAATAAGCAAATTCACTCAATTCTGTTGTATTGACGGCTTAGCAATGACAATTGGTGATGAAGAAGTTTTAGTTTGGTAGTATGATATGCCAATAAATTAACAGAATTTCCATTGGCTTAGAAAGTTTTGTGGAGCGAACATTTGCAAATTGACAATGACAAAAAGCGAAAGCAGAAATAGTTTCTTTGCAGATAAAACTTAAGGAGAATGGTAAAACTCAGATAAATATTATGGTTATTGTGTCCCATGGTCTCATATTTACTAACTTTCTCTTTCGCTTTTCTCACCATTTCATCTTCTGCAAGTATATATTTTTGCTTTCGAGTTCAAGACCAGATAGCATGCATCTCTACCAATTTGTTACTATTTGTGGAGCAATGATGCTGGTGTTGGCACAAATTCCGTCATTCCACTCTTTGAGGCATATCAACCTTGTCTCTCTGGTTCTTTGTCTAGCATATAGCACCTGCGCCACAGCTGGTGTTGTATACATTGGTTAGAAATTACAGAACAAGTAATTTGTCTGAGGCATTTGTATAGCTTCACTAGTAATTAACTCGTGTGCTCACAGGAAGTTCCATGAATGCTCCTAGGAAGGACTATTCTTTAAACGGAAGCAGACAGAACAGCATATTTGGATCGTTCAATGCGATTTCAATTATCGCTACCACATATGGAAATGGCATTATTCCTGAAATACAGGTTTTCCATTTTTTGATGTTACTGTTTCATTTTACCTTCACTCAAACTTGAGTAACACAAATCAAACATTGCTAAATGGGTTCACTCACTATGTTTGCAGGCAACTATAGTAGATCCAGTCAAAGGGAAAATGTTCAAAGGACTATGTGTATGCTTTGCTGTTGTGCTTTCGACTTTTTTCAGTGTTGGAATCTCAGGGTATTGGGCGTTTGGTAATCAGGCCAAAGGAACAATTCTACTGAACTTTTTAGTTGATGTGAAGCCTCTGTTGCCAAAGTGGGTTCTGTTGATGACCAATGTCTTCACCTGCTTGCAAGTAGCAGCTGTTGCTGTGGTAAGACTTCTAACTTGACTTCTTAGTGTCTACAAATGTTCGATATTGTTCACTATACTTTACCGCTTGCTTGCGCAGGTTAACTTGCAACTTACAAATGAAGTACTTGAACAGAAGTTTGCAAATCCAAAAATTAATCAATTCTCTGTTCGCAACGTTGTGCCAAGGCTGGTCTCTCGATCTTTCTCTGTGATCATAGCCACAACTGTTGCAGCTATGTTTCCTTTGTTTGGGGACATCAATGCTTTAATTGGAGCATTCAGATGCATTCCTCTGGACTTCATTTTGCCAATGGTGTTCTACAATGTTGTGTTCAAGCCCTCCAAGTACAGCTTACTCTTCTTAGGAAACACGCTTATCGCCTCAATCTTCTCGGTATTAGGAGTATTGGGGGCAATATCTTCGATCCGACAGATAGTTCTTGATGCTAATACATTTAGTCTTTTCGCAAATATATAGCGTAGGATAAGATTGCTAAAACATAATTCTTCGAATTTATAAAATATCACTTGTGTGCATTTCTGCCAATTATCTTTTATATAATAGTTCAAATAGTTCAACTTAAATTTGGTTTCCACTCCAAAATTCCACTCGACTGATATGCGGGTTCGCTAGTCACCTAGTTAAGCAACACTATTTTAGTTGTGTAATTGATTGGTGAAAGTGAGCCCTATGTTAACATTCAAAAGTCAACAAGAGAGCGGTTTCCTTTGAGCAAAATTTCATAATCTACGTATATTGGTAATCAAGTCTCTACAAAATTGTGGGTTATTTGTATTATTTATTGTAAGTTAGTTATCTGTAATAAACAAAAAATTATTACAAATATTCTTGTCAAAACACAAACGAAAGTGTTTGAGATCATTAGGGGGAAATTCTTGTAATGAGGCATATTGATGATTTCAGCTACAGCGAATTTGACTAACATGATGCCAATCCAATATTATGACAAAACCATTCAAAACAACGTAAGAATTAAAATTCAAGTACGAGATTTACGTGCATGAACCAAATTTGAAGTAAGAATTTCCTTGTAGGAGGAGAACATTCCAATAAGGGGAAAAGTCTTGCGCTCCGGCAGAACCACGGGTGGACCAATATTAAGAAAATCTAACGTTCCTGGACCCTTTTATCAATAATAGTGCTTAGATAAGCATTTCAACAATAAAAAATTGTTCAAATAATTATTTTATAAATTAATCTTATGTAATAAATTTGTAAATTTGAAGAATAATCCTTCCCCAGCAAGTCACAAGTAAGTCCAAAAGTCTTAGACATGAACACTAGTTTTCCAGGAGTTAAAAGCTAGTGCTATTTTTGTCCATTAGTTTAATCCATCTTGAATATTTGCACGTTGGCA